>JAHLJT010000631.1:237827181-237848833 GCA_031308135.1 Acheta domesticus
ATGGCGTCGAAATTATCGAAGCTCTAGGGGAGAAACAATGGATAAGCGGCGATGCCGCCCCAAATTTCAGACGTCTAATATTTATGAAGAGTATGAAAAATATTTGAGATAATCTCTTGCAAGAGAAAGGACACTACGGGCCTGCGCCTCAACCCTTCCGGGTTAATTGGATGCATCACCTAATTCATTATTATTGCATACTTCAGACACGCATTGCTGCGAGTATAATTCTCGGCGATGTTATGATTTTATAAGCCTGCATTGGAAGTATCTAAAAAGGAAAACAAAATATTTTGTTACCAGTATCCGAGAGGCTGTAATATAATAAACAATTATGCAATGCGCAAATCTATTTTTCAATCTATCTAGATTTGCACCATTCTAGGTGGAATCTTACAATGTTTCTTACAGGCCAAAATCTCAAATCAGCTGCAAATCCAAATGATAACAAGTTCAGATATACTTTCTATATTGGACAAATCTAGACAGGATCTCAATTTTTTTTTGAAACGGCGGCGCGCTGAGAAATTAAATCGAAAAAATATCAACAAAAGTTATTTTCCCACGTCCATCTTTTTACAGGGGGCAGCTTTTACCAGAAATGTTGAACAAAAAGACGCTGCATGCGAGGCAGCGATGGCGACGGGGGCTGGCACGACGCACGCGAGGCGGCCGGTCCGCACACGGCGCCTGCGACGCGCCTCTCCCCTCCCCTTCCCTCCCGCCCCGCCCAGCCCGACTGGCTCCATTATTCGGTGGAGATCGGGTGATCCGAGGAATGCGAGACGAATTCGCCCCCCGGCGGCGGCGGCGGCGGCGGCGGCGCGCTAACGAAGGGGAGAGGCGTTGTAACGAGCGAGGGCAGAAGGGAACGCGGCAGACGTCGCCACATTCCAGCAGCAGCGACCGGCAGCGCCTTTCCACCGCCCCTCCCCGTCCCACCCCTCGGCCGCCGCCGCGGCTCGCGGCAGCGCCGCCGTCCCGGGAGACGCGCCGACGCCCGGGGCAGAAATCCTCCACCAATGGACGGACACGTGTTGCCTTGTCTGACCGGATGACGCGGGATAAGGCGAGGCGCGGGCGCGGGAGCGCGCAGGCGGCTGGCCCGACGCTAGGGAGCAGAGGGTGCCCGCGCGGCAGGAAACATAAGCAGCGCCGAGGGGAAGGAACAAGCAAATTGTGGTCTTCCTTCCAGATTGTTAATGAAGTTTCTGCGTGGCGACTGGATGAGTCAGTAGGCCTGTTGGAGGCGGAGAAACGCGAGGCTTGGGGTAGATTTGGTAAGAGCCACGGAAGAGACAACGATGCACAAATAAGAAGGGTTGCAAAATATCCGAAAGTGAAAGCAAGCTATGTAATGAATAATTCCAGCAGTGGGCGTGAATACGTTAAGAACCATGAGACACGTACTAAATGTCAATAAAAGCCTACCAATAGTTCAGAAGGCAGTGTAAACCAATGGTGCAGTGAGCAGCGGATGAGACGCAGAAGGCAAGGCAAGGTGCAGCGAAGCAGCGAGCGCACGGCACATCTCGCGACCGTAATAAGGGCCGCGCCGTCTCGTAAACCGCTTCTTGCGCCCGGGGCGCCGGAGCTCCCAGCCTTTGCCCAGCCGCCCCACGCGCGCCGGGCGGGCGGGTATCAAAGGCGAGTTACGGCGCTCGGGCCGCCGCGGGCGGCGCGCGCTGGCCGCTCACGAACCCGCCCCTCCTCCCCGCCCCACCGCCCCGCCTCGGACGCCGCGCCCCGCACGCCGGACAGACGCGCAGCGCCGCGCGCGGCCTCCTCCCTTGGGCCTTCTTCTGGCGTCCCAAGACGGCAGGTCCAAGGCCCACGCCCCACGGTCGCCAAGCAGAGGGGGTGCGCGTTTGATCGTAATGCATTCATACTCTTCGATACTATGTTAACAAGTACAGTCGACTTCGGTTATAGTGAACTCTCGGTTATAGTGAACCCTCGGTTATAGTGAACCCTCGCTTATAGTGAACCCTCGCTTATAGTGAACCCTCGCTTATAGTGAACCCTCGCTTATAGTGAACCCTCGCTTATAGTGAACCCTCGCTTATAGTGAACCCTCGCTTATAGTGAACCCTCGCTTATAGTGAACCCTCGCTTATAGTGAACACTCGCTTATAGTGAACCCTCGCTTATAGTGAACCCTCGCTTATAGTGAACCCTCGCTTATAGTGAACCCTCGCTTAAAGTGAACCCTCGCTTATAGCGAACCCTCGCTTATAGTGAACTTAAGTCACTGCTCCCGTTTCTCTTACATTACACACACGCATAAGAAGATTCGGTTATAGAGAACCTGAAACTCGGCTGTAGTGAACGTAAGAAATAAATCCTGGAAATTAATTGAATCTCTTATGTCATTAGGCGATTAAAAGGACCTTCGGAGAGTGGGACGGTGTTTCAACAGTGCAAGAGGCATTGAAAGGTGTCACGATTGCAATACGATACTTACAGAGGACATGGCAGAATCAAGTATGGAGAGAACATGAACTCTGGAGAAAGATCCAGAGAAATTACAAATGAAAAATAGGAGAAGCAAACAATCGAAATTAATTGATTTTCAATTATAAAGGTATCAAAATTTTCAGATCGTGCTATTAATGCATTTTGCTGTATCTCTTTATTAATAAAATGAATAATTGGGGAGAAATTCTGTTTAATTTTGACATCGGTTATTGTGAATCTCTGATATAGTGAACTGAACATGTTAGTCCCCAGAAGCACACTACAACCGAAGTCGACAGGAAAATTCAATGCTACCAGGTACGATGGCCACAACTCAGAACCGCGCAATATGAAACACATTGGGTGAAACTCAAGGAAAGCACATTTGCTTTTAAGGTATTCATACTATTATTCGGTTCTATATTAACAAGCACAATTGAGTGTTTCTACAAGGCACGATGGCCACAACTCTGTATCTTTCTTTTTATTACCGGCAGATACACAAGTAATCCTAGTTCTCAAGACCACTTTCGAGGTAAGTAACCTGAAACTTTATAAATTAAACTTACTGACAACTTTACACTTACGACAGCACAGCTACAAATTCCACAGCGTCTCTAAAATTATTCAATACAATGTGTTTTGAGATTTTCGTTTTGAGCTGAAATCTCCATAGTCATAGAAACCTTCGAGCGAAAGTGTTAAATGGTACAAAAAGAAATAGCACAAATGTGAACGTAACTGCTTTACACGTAATTAACATATCAAAAGTACAGAAATCGCAAACTTTTCTGAATATGAAAAAACAAAAATCGCAGTTGCATCTCTAAATAAAAATAAACACTTTTCTTGTTTTCATTTACCTTATCATCGTCGAATACCGTATCATTCGCGAATCAAAAGTAACGCACAAGGACGATTGGGATCAGCTCCCACCGAGCTGGCTTAAGCGCAAACAGACGCACAGCGCGCGGCGCGGCGCCGGCTGCGCGTTGATCCGCGCGGAAGCGGGGGCGAGAACGCCGACGCACGTGACAGTAATTACGGAATCACGTCAAGGAAAGCAGAAAACTCCCGTTGCCATAGCGACACGGAGGTTAATTAAGATTTGCTGACTGCAGCGAGGCGGCGAACGCCCCAGCGCCGCCGCCGTCGCCGCCGCCGCCGCCGTCGCCACCCCGCGGAAACAACGAAAATAGATGGCGGAGGAAAAGGCACGGAGGAAAGGCGGCGAGGCGAGCACCGCCGAGGGGCAGAAAAAGAGGTTATAATAAGGGAAATGGAAATCCGTTCCCTCTAAAAGTTTCGCCCAGGACGACTTATGAAGTAAGGAAGAATAAAGGCGGGCAGGACGCGCGAGATGGTGGGCGGAGGGGGAGCGGTTCAACGGAGGCGGCGGCGCACCGCGCCGCGGAGGCTGGATTAGCATATTATATATACAAGACGTTAATCTGACGTTTGTTATTGTGTGTGATGCCCGAGATTTTAGCCCTCAGCGCAGCCGCAGGAGGCGGCGGCGGCGGCGGCAACTTCCTTCCCCTCCCACACTTCTTCTCCTCCTCCTCGCTCGGCTTCTTTTTCTCGGGGCGCGTTGCCGCCTCCGTCGGTTACACACCCACGAGTTTTAAACACGCTGACGGGTCCTGGCGCGGGGGGCGGGGCGGGGGGCGGCTCGTCTTTGGGAGGGCGGAGAAGCGGAGCTTGTTTCATGGCTCTCCTGCAGCGGCCCGCGGGGGAGGGAGAGGAGGAGAGCGGGCGGCGGATATAATGAAAAAGCGCGCGCGCCGACGAACAGATCCCGCCTTCACGCGGGACAAGGACGGCGTTTTCCTCGGCTGCGGGGGCGGGGGCGGGGGCGGGGGCGGGAGGGCGGGCGCCGCCGCCAATGCCCTCGCACGCGCCCCGCGTGTCGCTGGATTGGAGACGACGGACGCCGCCGCGGACATCGAGGCGAGAAGGCGTCGCAGATGGGCGTTGGTTGCGCTGAGGAGGAGCGCCGGAGCGGCCTTACAAGGAACTACAAGCGAGATGGTCCACGCGCAAACAGTGCTCAAGTTGTGGGAATGCTCATGAAGTGTTGCAGATATCATTGAAGGATGAAATAATTGAAG
Organism: Acheta domesticus; assembly: GCA_031308135.1. Taxonomy (NCBI): domain Eukaryota; kingdom Metazoa; phylum Arthropoda; class Insecta; order Orthoptera; family Gryllidae; genus Acheta; species Acheta domesticus. Next base: position 237,831,750 of record JAHLJT010000631.1, read on the forward strand.
TCATCTTTGTCAATTTGGATTAACAGTGCGAAAGCTTTCAAACTGAATGTTCTATTGAAACACTCTTAAAGACAAACCGTCCAACCATATCAAGCAATTATTTTCAAAACTTCAAAGGTGAAGTAAATCAGAATTATTACGATAGGCCACTGAAAATCCACAGGAACTACATTACTTTGTTCGAATGTAATTCTTCAAGAATGTTGCGCATTTTTTACTATCTCATTGGAGGATTGAATATAATTCAGCTAGTGCTCTACGCACACTTTGTACAACTGCATAAATGTACATCTGTTAAAATCTCATAAAAGGAGATAACTTTTAATTGCATTGGTTAAAAAAAATATTTACGCGTTTGTCTCATTCTCCTCGGAATGTAAATAATTAAAAATAGTACTATCGAACAAGTCAGATGTTCTCACAAGAAGGTTCGAGTCCTGTAACAAAGGCAGCCGGAGCCACACCACAACACGCGCGACCGACGAGGAACGCTTTCGGATCGTAGCGTCGCGTCGCGTCGGTGGACCACGAGCAAGCTCATGACGTCACGCGGTCGAGGACCTAGCAGCCCGCACCGCCGCCGCCGCCCATGCACACAAATCTCTCCGCGCGGCGACATTTTAAATTTACACATGCCGGAATAATTTTTAATTTGAGCGCGCGCTCGCAGAGGAGGGGCGGGGGCCGCGCGCCAGAATGCCAGCGCTGCGGCGGGGCGGACGGTGGCGGGACGAACTAGGAAAGAGGGAGGCGACTGCACACAGCGAAGAAATGACAGAGACGATGTATGCTGTCCAGAGACTAGAGACAAGGTGTAACGGTTAACCAATCGGGCTGTTGAACCCAAGTATGCGGGTTCAAAGCCGATCGAAGGGCGACAAAAAAAATATTTGTACTTCAGAGGGGAAGTAAAGCCGGCTGTCCCATGTCGTAGACTTACTGCACGTTAAAGAGCCTCAAAGAAGACTATTGAGCTAAATTCAAAATCGCCTGTCTCGTCGTCCGTGTTATACCTTCTTTCTCCGCTAGTTGGTGAAAGGGGCGAAGCGAAATTTTGCGTGGCCAGAAGTCAGAGCGGGTCTGATGGCCCGAGTCCCGCCACGTGAAATAAGGCATAAACGACCAACTAGATGCACACTAACATTTCACGGCTAATGGCAGCGGAAAATTCCGAGTCACACTAGTCACGGTAATCTGTGGAATATATGTCGATTTATTTAATTACAATTTTGAATGTCAATTATATTTTCTGACCTCTAGTTATTGTTCGTAAAGAACTAAGAACGTTCTAAAATAGATGAAAACTTGCAGGCCACTGATTCCAAATTTTGTTCACAAATAGTGTACACAAGAAAGCGATGGTTACGAAATCCTGTTATGGTTTTTTAACGTAGAAATTAACATTAAGAACGAAGAGGCAGATTGATAGCAATAAGCTGCAACTTGAAGTAAGAACTGTTGTACGCACGAACGAAATATTAGCACAAGAGACATTCTAGTGAATCATCTTTCATAACTCAGCTGACTAACGCCCGACGATTCGCCCCACAACGGCTACGCCACGTGGATAATTATGGGAGTGCGTCGAGAATCGATTGTTAGTGAGAAATGCTTTCATAGGAACTATGTACTATCGATTAGAAACGTGTCTCTGTGTGTGAAACGATTTCGTCAGTTGAAGAGAGGTATATTATCGAGAAGGGATTATTAAGCAGAACGACACCCCCATATTCTTGAGTATCACAAATTCCTAAAACATTGAAATATTATAAAATACACTCTTTAACATACATTATGTTGCTTCATTTTGAGTGGAAGTACTTAGTCAAGCCTGCAGTAATTCCATGACAAAACGCTGCTTTGTTGGAAGTATCAAATTTAAATGTAACGTACCGAGTAATTACGACTCATAATAATATAGCCATCCATTCAGAAAGAGTCTCTTCCGGCAAAAAGCCAGAAGCACTTGGCGCGGAGGCAGCAGAGGCGGCCGCGGGGGCGTGCCACGCCGCCGCCGCCGCCGTCGTAAACGAGCCTAAAGCGCCGCCCGCCATTCCACGGCCATTACGCGTCCAACCGAAAGGAGGTTCGCGTTTGCCAGGATATACCACCGCACGGCGCCACACATCGCATCCGCCGCGCAGGAACACTGACCCTCGGCTCCTTTTCTTCCCGCCCCCCCACCCCCCACGCTTCCATCACACCCCATTGACGTTTGTTTATGGCTTTCCGGCAGCCGTTCGCTTGCCAAGTGCAGCCGCGCGGCGTCGCCCGGCCCGCACTCGATGCTTCGCCAGCCAGCGACCGACACCGAAGCCTGAGACGATCCGTTGGTCTTCGCTCGCACAGTCTTGAGTGAAGGCGATCACAAGTGTGTGTAATGTTGTGTATATGGTGAAGTGATGTGTTGTGTGTATGTAGTGAATAAGTTTGTAAATATAGTTTCAGAGTGAATGTGAGAATGAATGATAAAAAGAAAAAGAAGGAGAAACATGAACAATCTCAAAGAACTTGAAAGAAATCTAATGAAATCTCGAACACAAAGCTAGGCAATGCCCAAAACGACAATGTTGTAGTAGTTTTAAATAGTTTTAATTAGTATTTTTAGATAGGCCTGTTCCTCGCTACAAAAGCCTAATCCGCTGCTGCGCATTGTAACCCAATCTAATTAAATAAAATCCCGCCTCTCCAGGGTAACTGGAGAGGGGAAAATAGGATCTTCAGTCACCTTGGTTTCGGAAATCATTTTTAATTATTTTTATTTTATTTTATTTATGGCATTTTCCAAGTTACACGGAGCAGTAGTAGAATCCCCTGATAGGTGATCCATGGATGAAGGCTCAGACATCGAAAGCTCAACGCATGGTGAGCGGGCAGTGAGCTTGCATGTTGAACTTGATCGATGGAAAACTTACAATGAGTATTTTTTTTGATAAAGTTTTCTAATTTACTTTAATACATGTACACAGGTAAAGCGAATGTTAAGCGGAGTTGGTGCATAGGTGTGAGCAATGCTCGAGTACGTACACACTCTTTGGGGACTTGGCTGCCCGCTTGCGACTACAATATTTGATTAATAATAATAATAATAATAATAATAATAATTAATAATAAATAATAATAAAGGTATCCGCGAGAAATTCCGCGTCTTCCTTCACTCTACGGACGTGTGCACACAGGAACAAGTCAGATATTCGAGGAACTTTTGCAATCCGTGGCGGCGGAACGGGAGACGAGCAGGCTGTGCAAGCACACCTCCAGACGATGGCCGAAGCAGGATACTTTAAAATTCCCCTCGTTAGTTCCGCTCGCTTTCACAACTGACGAAATCCTCCATGAGCGAACTGCACGCTTGGTGATTCAGACTCGCAAGCGGATACGCCAGTGTTGGAGAGCACGTGGAAAGGCTCTTTTGCATTCAATCTTATACAATGATCATTCGCCACATTTTACACTATTTTATGCAGTAATAGAAAATCTGCCATCGAAATATAACCATATAAAAGTAAAAATGCATTAAATTAAATAACTAGAAACTACCAGAGAAAGGAGACAATAGTAAATCAAAATATCAGAATTCCAACAGTTCTCATTATAAACAAGACTAACAACTCAGGTTCTTTCTCTACCATTTCTTTTTGACGTTTAGAAATTGAAATCTTCTCCATGTTATATCGTTTCCCGACATCTTCAACTCTGAAAAAGAGCTTTCAGCGCCACGTCATCCCGAGGAGGCAGAAATTGGCAGACGTTGGTGACAATGTGACGATGTGGCTCTTCGCGTCGTGGGAAGGGGGAAGATCGTGTTTACTTAGCTCCGACTGGAACACGCGCCTGACCGCGACGGGCTCTACCCTAAGACTCGCCAGTTTATCGCGCTATTTCTATCAATGGCCGCCAGAAAAATACGTGGGACATCTTTACGTACGCGAGGTTCGTGCTCGCGGCGCGCGGCAATACTTTATCGGGGCGGGACGGCCGCGGAGCGAAAAAAGTGAACCACGCAGACGGCTTGGCGCTATGCCTACATAAACATTTGACGGCGGGCGGGATTTCACCCCGAAGTTGTCGTCGAAACGCGAACTTTACGAGCGGGAGAAGTGTTGAACAATAAATTGAGATACATCCCCGCAAATTTACTCCAGTTAAAATTATATTTATAAAAATAAAGAAGGCGCGCGGGTCGCCGACGAGATGCGTGGAAGCGGTCCTCGTGCATCACGGCCACCTGTGTACATATGGCGCTAAATCTATTTTAACGAGTGCGCACTCTTGTCGCAGGAGGCCGGGGCGTGTACCGGCATTTGTTACAATTTCTCACTTTTAAAAAGAATGCGCGTGTACACATCACAGTCGTATTTAAAATAGTGCGACAGCACCTCACCGGCGAAATGCAGACATGAAACTTTTGCGGCGCTTACTCTCGGCGGGTGTGGCGTGGCAAGTGGGGAGGGGCGGGGCGGGGAGAGAGGTCCGTCTTGTGGACAGGAGCGCCAACCATTGTGTGCGCCGTCCACGCTCGGAGGGAGGGGCGAGTTGAGTGTTGGGTGGACGTGGAGGGAAAAACAGGGTGGCCACTCATTTTCTGAAAAAAAAAAAATCACAGACTTTTCCTGGTTTTCCAGTGCATTGTTTTTTACTGTTACAAGATTTTAGTGTATCTCACACTAATTTTTTTAAGTATTGAAGCAAGCCAGATATTAATTTGCCAGCTCTCTGATTTCACCGTGATAAAGTACAAATTAAAAAAATCTCAACAAGTAAAAGTCGAGTCACCATAATTTGGTGAACTAATTTTATTTAAGGAAAAAATGTAGTTATGTAACTGCTTCAAAGTTTTCCCTTCTAACGAATATTTTATACCTTCCCTGATTTTTCCTTGAATTTTCCAGCACAATTTCTTTTTATTTTTCACTGATAAAATATCTGTAGTTTCACACTATTAAAAAAAATACTGACGCAAGCCAGATTCTAATTTGCTCGCTCTCCGATTTTACCGAGACAAAGTACATATTAAATAATCTCAATAAATAAAAAACTGAGTCACTATAATTTGGTGACTATATTTTTAAGGAATAAATTCCTAGTTAGATTACTCCCTGATTTCCGAAGATTCTTCCACACATTCCCTGATTTCCCCCCTGACTTCTCTAGCGTACTCCCTGATTTTCTCCGGTTTTCGGGGGAGGAGGGGGCGTGGTGAAAATGGCGTTGGAGAGCGCCAGCGCCGACACGTGGGGCCGTGGGCGCCCTGATGGATTCCGCCAATCGGGGAGCGCCAATCAGAGGCTCTTCGCCGGAAAATGGATGGATGCGCCGGCTGTGGACGCGCTCCGCTCAACGGCACCGTCCGGCCCATGCGGGGCTCCGACAGAGGTGGCTCTTGGGCACACCCAACTTGAACACTTTTTTTTTGTTCTTAATACTAAATAATGTTTGTTCATTTGCCTCTTTCTTCTTCGTGATTTTTTTCATTCAGGTAGTTCTTTAAATATATTAGGTGAGGGAACAACAAAAATTATATGGTTGACAACAAAAAATATTACGTTTCTGACAATAAATTGAAATGTTCAAAATAAATTAACGTATTATCTCAAGTACTTTCTTCCTACAGAAAATAATACATAATAGAATTTAATGTCGTATCATACTATTTTCAATGAATTTCAAATGTGATAATTCATACTATTGTTTACTCTTTTTACATCACTACTACGTAAAACAACTTCAAACAATTTCCAGTTTGATACCGTATGTATCCATTGAATTATTATTTATTTTTTATGTTTCAAACAGGATGTATTACTGTTATTATTAATCCTAAGGGAATGTTTTTGTATGAACACGTCTTATCGTTTTTTGGTCTTACTGATGTCAAGAGAGTAGGCTAGTAGTGGATACTGGATGATGGTGCTGTGTGTTGTAGATTCGAACAATATTCCAACTCATACGTCTACACGCTGCATTACACAACATGTCTGAGTTCCAGTGGAGGCAAGACTAAAAACCCGTGCATCATCCCGCCTTCGCTCCGGGCAGCGTGATACATCCCCGTTTCTCAGCGCTACACGGAGTCTGTTGGCGAGTATACGCTTTGGGGCGCAGGCAGCGGCGCGGGCGCGGGCGCGGGCGAGGGCGCACGGCCCGGGGCGACGGGCGGCGGGCGCGGGCGGGCGTGAGGCGTCCTTTGTGCACGCGGCCCGAGGCTCGCGCCGCGCGCTGCTCGTTTGTTTACGCAGCGCATTTGAGACAACGGCGCCGGCCGCTCAACGGCGCCACTGTCGCTCGCAACACAATATCTTGACGAGTCTATATTGGAAATAATCCTCTTTGTGGCGGCGGGGTCACAAGGCGCCGCCTCGGGCCGCCGACAGCCACACACTCAAAGCGCACGCAGTCGCGGCGGTCGGCGCTACGCGCGCCCCGCCCCGCCCCGCCCCGCCCACGCCACCGCTGCAGCCGCGGGCGCCGCCGCCGCCGCCTCATTCCATTAACACGTCAAACAGCGCTAGCCAGCCTGCCAGCGCGCTCTATGTAATTCCACGGCGCCCTGCAGAAAGCCAGCGCCACTGGCGCCGGTCCGCGGAGGAACTGTTTCAGTCCCAGGATTAATTTATACCATTTCTCGATACATATCTTAGTGTCCGAAGTAGAGATGAGACATCGATGCCGGTGTTTTCAAAACAACCATGTTTCTATAAAAACATCGATGTATTGAAGCCAATGTTTTTTAACATTGTTTTACGTTTCAAATGTTCTGTACGTGGCTAAAAAAGTTCTACAATCACAATTTTATAAAAGTCAAAATATGAAATAATAACTGATGGTAGCACTGTCAGTTTATTGTGTTGGAACCACATGAACAATGTTTGAACCTTCATCGAGCACAGTATCCCTCGCCAAGGTTGATCTTGATACCCTGATATTTCCTTTTTCCTTCTTCGGATTGCGCACATGGAGAAGCGTTGTCAATAAATTAAAGTGCACACCCACTGTCTAATAAAAATCCATGAATTTGCATCGATGTTTTAATTTTGAACAAGTTAATCATGTTTCATGTTTTTGTCGTATCACTATTTCCAAGTTCTTAATTTCAGGAGATTTAGTCAATGTAAATGAAACGAATGCCAAGCTTACAAAATCGAACAATTTTTATTCGTACAGTGGTTACTGTTAAACTAATGCTTAAAATTCAGCTTTTCCTTCTTTGTCTATTCTTTCATAACACGAGAAAGTTTTGTACAAACAATATACTCGATTAATTAAATCCTGAGATTAACAATCATGAAGGTAATGATGATTTCAAAATAGTTACAAAAGCATAGTTCTTTTTTGACAGAAATTACAATATACAACTATGACACGGGATATTTATATCCTATTCAGCAATGGTGTATGCTGATTTCTACACCCTACAAATGGAACGCAAACATCAACATTTTGGTGACGTTTACTTCTTGGGGCTCAACAGGAGAAGAGACTTTAGAGTGAACCTCCAGAACAAATATGCGCCCCACACCTCGTCTTGCCCGGGGCACCACAGGGTTTCACAAATACCGGAGGCTGTTCTAAACAAAAGAGGAGCACGGCGCGCCCGCCGCCCGCGCCACATTAAAACGAAGAGGTCGGGCCAACAACTACGTCGCGAACGGGGCTGTTTATTCCCTTAAGAATGTGTCGAAAATTCAAAGCAAAAACCTACATTTAATGGAAACTTTTGTGTAGCGCGGGAATTGCAATGGCCTTTATTACATGCGTGCGAAGAAACTAAACGGAAACCGCGGTCTTAATAAGATAGCACACTGATCGCTTGGGAGCAGGGAAGACGAGTGACTCGGTAATTAGGAGAGGAGACCGCAGTAAGTGCCACATTGGAAACTACTTCTTAGTCAGAGACGAAGGATTCATTTAACGGGCTACATCGAAAACATCTTAACGCAAAATAAATTACAGTCGGCATTTCGCCAGTATACGGAGCGGCTGCAGACGAAAGGGCGGGGCTGAGAAGGGCATCGCAGGGTCGGAGGGAACACGGCGCATATTCTCTCTCTTCTGTTTGCAGATTTTAAAATGTTATAAATTGGATTTAAAGCGCAAGTTTTATCCTTGGCGCAGGTCTGGCAGGGGGGCGCGGCAGCGGGGGTTGCGCAGGCAGGCAGGGAGGGAGGGAGGGAGAGAGGGTCGAGAGGAACAGCACGGAGAGGGTGAGAGGGTGGAGCGAGGTCGGCCGCCAGCGAGGGTATCATATCAGCCTAAAAGGCTCCGGCGCGCAGAGTTGACTGGACCGTAGGGGGATTAGCAAGACGTCTGCTTAATGACTCGTGCAACTTAAGCCCCCCGGATCAAGCGAAGGGAGTCAGCGCGGGTGCCGGCGAGACGCGCACCCCCCTCCTCCCCCCGCGGAGGGGTGGAGCGAGCGGAGCGGGGGGAGGGGCGCCGGCGGCAGCATCAATCACATGAGGACTCGCCTTCGTTTCTTCATACCCGCGTCAGCCCTCCGCAACCCTCCACGCACCGCTATCTACTCGCAGCCCACCGCCGCGCCTGGATTTTTATTAAAAATGAATTTTAATGTTTTTAATTCGTTGTTGAAATTCCGTTGATATATAGCTGAGCCATAGCGGGGCTTTTCCTGGAATGAATGTCGCCTGTCGCGCAGCCAGGAGCTTTCCTCGTGGCCAAGGCCGAGGGCGGCGGGAAACTGCGCGGCTGAGACTTATCCACACACCGCCGCCAGCGATGTAGGCTCGCCGGTAAAATTCACAACGAAACACGGCTTTGGACACGAATAGAGTACTTTCTAAAACGCGTTGCTTTTTTTTTTCAGACCCCCTAGAATTAACTGTAAATTTTGCGAAATTAAGTTAGAAAATGTATGCACTTTTGTGCGTGTAACGGAAAGAGCAAAAAGAAGCGACGAACACGTCCGGAGGAAATGTGTGCGCAAGAGAAGCGCGGTTTGAAGCTGCTCTCTGGTGGTAACTACTGTGCAACTGTGAAGGGTGGAAGCAGCGCCGGCCGGCAGCGCAGGTACGAGAAGGGACTGTCGCCGGCGCGGCGCGGGGCGGCGCGGCGGGGAGCGAGCGGCGGCGGCGGCGGGGGCGGGGCGCGGGGGGCGATGTGGTCGGCGGTTGCCTGGAGACGGCGCCGCCCCGCGCCGCCCCGCGCCGCGCCGCGCCGCGCCGCGCCGCGCCGGGGCCGCGCTGTCCGACGTAATGCTGAGTTGCGATATGCCGCCGCCGCCGGCGCCGCCCGGGCCTCGCCAGCCTCCGCCTCTTCCTTCTCCCAGCGCCGCCGCCGCCGCCCCGTCGCGTCGCCGCCGCCACCGCCGCCGCTTCCGACCTCTTCCTCGTCGTCTGCGTCTTCCTCTGCCCCCCACACCCTGCGCTCCGCGCCGCGCCGCGCCGTCGCTGTCCAATTGCGCCAGCCTCTTCCTCCAGCCGCCATCATTTAATTCCGGGTGACAGGTAGGCAGTAGACGCGGCTCCCACTTCGTTTCTCCGGGATTTCCTCCGGGAACCAATCTTTATCCCCGGCGAGCGCACCGCCAGCGAAGCAATCTTGGGGCGGCGGCGGGACGCGCGGCCCAGGCCCCGGCCCCGGCGCCGCGACGCGCCGCGACGCGACGCGTCGGGCGAGGCAAAGCGCCGCGGCGCCGCGCGGAGACCCTCCACGCCGCCCCCGCCGCCTCCGCGCTTGACCCCGCTAAGATATTTTGCTGCCCACCCGTTTTTCTTCCTTCCTTTCTTTCTTCTCGTCGAAATAAAAGGACTGCATTCTTTTCAGGGGAAGAAATCTCGTCTCTTTCCAGCGAAATTCCTTTCACACACGGCGCATTCGGAAGCACACCCGGATTAATCTACTACTTCCGCCTGTGTGACAGATATGCTGAGTAACACACGATATCGTTATGCGTATACAACATAAAAATAGGCAAACAGCATTCATGATGCCGGTTAAATTCAGTGGGTTTTCGGTAAGCATATATTTGGATCACAATTCCTCGATATATGACCTGCTCAAGTGCAAAGTGTAGATAATCTATAATACATCGGCACACTGTCCTAGGGAGTGCTCGATTTATAAAGTTTTAGATCCCGGGACGCAAAAAAAAATCATCTTATTAAATCTTTACTAGAAATAATTAGGTATTTAATGTATAATTTAATAATAATTCCGGAGATGCCGGAACGCCGTGCCATCGCGTTCCGGTAGAAATCAAGTCCTGGTCCTAGGGATAAAATCATTCCATCGTTTCGTCAACGTAAAGAAGTTGACGGTATTCGCGTGCAGCCGAAGTACCTTCTGTTGGCGCGGCGGTGCGGCGGGGCGTCGGGCGCTCAGGGTCCATCAGGGATCCTCCCGCACCCCTCCCGGAGCAGGCGGGCTGTTTGCATGGGGGCTCCCAGATAAAGCGAGGATGGCTATTAAATGTCGTTTTCAGAGATGGAATGGCCTTTGGGGCGGCGGCGGGATTTGTGTGGGCCTCGACCGCGCTTGTAATCCACATGGAGGAGGAGGAGGACGCGGGCGCGAGGGCGGGGAGCGGAGCGAAGGAGCGGGTGAGGACGAGCGAGACGGGCGAGGACGAGTGAGGACGGCTGAGGGCGGGAGGGAGCGAAGCGCCCCGCGCGCCGCCGCCGAGGGGTGGACGGGGCCCGTGGCCCGCGAGGGTGATGGAGGGGTCAAGCTCAGACGACGTCCGTAATTTCCTCTCGGGGGGGACCAACTGCGCGAACCAGTAGGATATATAATTCGTATGCAAAAGCCGCAGTGCGGGGCGAGGCGGCGCTTCAGGCGGTGGGCGCTGCAGTGGTATCGAGTGACACGCGCGCGGCCGCCTACGTGCGCCCAAGGAATCGTTTAGAGACTCCAAATCAGTTTAGCGGGATTATAAAAATAACGCAAATAAGCATTTCGCGAGATGTACAACTTCGCGTCAAAAAAGCAAGAACAAGAAATAATCGGAAAATAGTACACGATATAAAGAATGAAGGGGTTAAAAGCAAACAAGATTTTACAAAATATTCCACAAATGATACTTTGAATTACTTGATACGTGATAAAGAAATAGTTATTAACGTCATTACGTCGATAAACAGCAAATAACCAACCAACTCTATCGGCTGTGTCGTTTCATGTAATATCATCTCCTTACGAAAACACAAACAAGAAATAATCGTATGAACAAGATGTCCTTTCTTTCGGAGTAGGATACTCACCTGCCATCTTTCGTTGGAACTACTTTGTTTCGATTATATTTAACGGACGGCGGCGGACAATTTAACAGACGGCGCTCAGCTAAATCCGAAACGGACAGCAGCTGTCAAGAGTGGCTTCTCGTTCCATGGTTGCGGAAAGTTGATGTATTCACAGAACATTAAAAAAAATGAATGATGCTTTAATTTACGTGGCAAGACTCAGGCCACCAGGCTTGCTGTTCCGTGTGACCACACCAAATTTCGCCACGCTATCACCATCCACTCAAGAAAGAAGGTAACACTAGGGCCACGAAACAGGCAATTTGAGTTCATCTTACGGGCTTCTCTTACGCTTGAGGATCTTTTACACGCAGTAAATCTACAACATGGTACTGCCGACTGCTTCCCTTCCGAAGGAAGGCGTACGAAGAATACATTGCGTCGTTAAAAGTCCCCGGCTTCGTTCAGGTTTGAACCCATGAACTGAGGTACAACAGTCCGATACGCCAACCGTACAGCACCAAAGCTGCATTGTCCTAATCACGACGATTGTTTCCTATACTGCGATTTTCGTAACTTTGTCCCTGACAGGAATCAGCTGTTTCGCTGCCATCCAATCAGGAGCTCATATTTCGCTACAGTGACGTCACTTTGGTGACGTTCAAGCACCCGATTGGATGAAACCAAGAACAGCTGATTACTGCCAGGGACAAAGGTACGAAAATCGCAGTGTAGCCGAACGAAGGCCCGCGCAAGCGCCGCGCCACGCCACGCCACGCCCCTCGTTCGAGGAGGAGCGCCAGAGACGCTGCCGCGCCGCTGCAAACACGCGTGGGGCGCCCCGCACGGCGGGGGCGCGTGTCGCAGGAAATAGAAGCTCTTTCGGGATGTAAGTTAGCCCATTGCGGAGACGCCGATAGCATGGATATTGCCAGCTACGATGCGCGCCCGGGGGAGGATAAACAAGAGGGTGTGAAGGAGCCGAGCGTGAACACGCTTTTTCCTCCGCGCTCCCCGAGCAGTTTCGCCAAACACAAACGAAACGCACGCACTTCCTCGTACGATAAGCAAGAACCCGGGAGAAAACAGTAACATGAAAAATGCATGCGTGTCGTTTCCAGGTTAAGAGAATGAGGGACAAGCGACTAGTCCGGCAAACAAATGAATAACGATATGCAAAATTTGCTTACTCTATGACAAGGTGACCAACGAGCAAATCTTAGGTCTGTAGTCTAAATTCCCAGAATAGACTTTCGACCAAATGGAATGAGCATTTCCATCCTTTTAACTACCGTGCTTACAGGGAGCTCAGTGGGGTCAGAATGACCCTAGACGACCCGTTGCTGCCCCGCCCTTCACGAGGTCTTCATAATCAAAACAGAAAATAACTCCGACACAAAAAAGAACACCTCCGCGCCTCCGCAGGCTTTTATCGGGTTGTTTCTGTCTCCGCGTTCAATGGAATTACGGACTAAGTGCATTTCAATGTAGCTGAATACATTACGTATGGAGACGAGTGACGCGGCGCTGGTCGCGAGTTATCTGTAACGGCAGCGACGCGAGGCGCGGCGCGGCGCGGCGCGGCGTGGCGGGGTGGGGCGGCGGCCCGGGCGGGAGGGCGGAGGCGGCGGGCGGGAGGGCGGAGGCAGCGGGCGGCCGCGTCGCGTCGCGTCGCGTCCCGTCGCGCCGATACGGCTATCTCGAAGCCCGGGCCGCTGCCCTGGACATTCCTCGCCCGCCGCGCCAGCCCGGCCCGGGCACTCGGGCGTGTTCACCACGCAATCCCCTCGCCCCCCCCCTCGGCATGGCACAAAACCCCATTTGCCACTTTCGGAATTCTTACCGAATAATTCACGAACTGCACATTCAATTCCTGGTCCTTTTTAGCCATTGCCCTATTGTAAGGAATTGCTGAGATATCGTACACCTCACTTTTTAAATACTGTAAAATTAAAGATTACAAACTAATTCAAAATATAAGGTGTATGGGGGGTACAGTGTTGATCTGAAATTTCTCTGCAGCGAATTTCTTTACATCAAAATTACATCTTTCAGTATATTTATGAAGATAGCAAATAAATCTTGGAAATTACGTAGAGATTGTATTAATAACTCTATCATAAAAATTATTGCATCATGTTTTGAGGGTTTCCATACGAAATATTAGAATAGCGACAAAAGCAATGTTCCTCTGTCATAATAATAATACAATGTTTAGATTTGTAACTATTAATACTTTTTCTTTTGCAACTTACTTTCTTTTTCTATTCTGATGTGTATTTCCATAGACTGATTTTTCTTACTATGTCGAGTTGAAAGAATTTCCAAATTTTACAATAAAGAATAATACTTATGTAATTTTACGAGAAATTAAACTGACAACACAAATATGTTCTTTCTTAACCTGACGAATATACTGGGATTGATTTCTGTAACGAATCGATTACACCGAAATCTGTCATTAACGCGACATAAGAAATTTCACAAAAATTAAAGAAAGACTCATCGATTGAATGCTCAATATTTAATGTCGAATCAGTTATGTTTCAGTGATGGAATTTGTATTGTAAAGCTTCAGGTTTGGGGGTAACGGAGAGTTTATCTACTTGAGTCGACGCGTACTTTCCCGGAATCGGGCGTCCCACGCAGCGGCCACTCGGTCCATTCCGGGCGGCCACGCGGCGCCGAGCGCCCCTCGTCATTAGTAGGCGCCGTCGCCGCCTACAGACGTGTTAACGGGATTCTTCTCTCGAAAAACGAACGAGACGATTGTCGCCCAACTGTAAAGGCAGGATCCGACATGGGGATTAAAACTGTATTTCTGGTCATGCCACGACACAGAAACCGGAAGTTCGGGAAACGACAAGCACGAAAAGGAGATACGCCGGCTCAAGAGTTTTGAGCAACGCTGACAGGAAGAAGCGGCCCGTCCCACTAAGACCTCAAAGCATGAGAATCAGGTTTAGTACTCTCAGTCGAAGAAAGTCTCTCAAGGTATCTTCTTGTTAAAAAGAATCAAAAACTGAAATGAAAAGAATATTTGCTCTAACCTTAAATTAGTTAATAAGAAAAAAAAAAAGTTTGTATGGCTGTCGACAATAAATGTGAACGATGGAAATTTTAATTCCGTGAAACGTATTCTTATATTATACTTTTACGAATTTTCTCCCGAAGAAAGACATACATAGTGCAAATAGTTTCACACCGGATTGTAATATCGCATAATATTTGTTATATATGAAAGACATTTGGTAAGGCAATGTAAGTTCGTAACATTCTCCCCGAAGCTCTATTATTCCTTCATATTCGAACACTTCAAAAAATAAATTGTCAAATCGTAATTGCAGTCACTGGCGATTTTTTTTCAGCATTGTAAACGACCTTCTCTGTCGCAAGAAATCGTTCATAATCAGGCGCTTTATGGTACAAATGATGACGTATTAGATTTTACAGCTCGAATGATTGCGTCATCACACATTCAGCCAATCGCAAAGAGAAAATTAGGGCGAAGTAGAGGTAAACAGAACAGCCGACCACAGTTTTCTCGCACAGATGTCAAATACCCGAGACATTACGGGAAAGTTTTTCGCAAATTCAAGTGGCATTCCCTTATATATTTATAACGCTGTCATACAAAAAAAAATAGCGTAAGCAACTCGTTTATAATGTTGCTTTATTGCATTCGTACAAATTTGAAAAGTCGCTCCTAACGTCGCTCGTTTTCAAAGCACATACTGATGCAATAAAGCTTAACATTATAAACTAATTGCATAAACTATTGACCGCTTTGCCTACATCAAAGCTGCCATCCGCGGCTGGCACTGTCCGGAGCGCGCCAAGCAGCGGCGGCGGCTGGCTCCCCGGGGCCAAGATGATCGCCAGCGCCTCCGGCGGCGCCGCGCCCACTCCGAGACGTCTCCATCCGCCCGCCCCGCTCGCAAGAATCCAATAAGGCCGGCGGCGGGGGCGGCGGCGGGGCGAAGCGCAATCAATGGAAGTGCCCGCCGCGACGCGCAGCGCAGCGCTCTCGCTGTTTGCGGCGGCGGCGGCGTCGCCACCGAACGCTGGCCGCGCCCGCGCCCGCGCCGCCGCGCACGTCACAACAAATCCGCTGAATCAATTTGTTTGAAATGTTTCATTGTCTTCTTTATCGACGTTGATTTACTGCCGCCCGCCGCCCGAGTCGCAGGCGAGAAGTATCGGCAACGCCCGCCCGCCCGCCCGATCTTTATATAGAAAAGTCCGCGGGCGAGCGAGCGCGCGCACGGCCGCCATCTCATCCCTGGGCGGATATTAAGCTCTGAGGGGGGAGGGTCCGGTCCCGCCCCGCCCCCCCCGCCCCGCGCTGGACCTTATCGGCCGCCGCCCGCCCCGCCTCCTCCACACAACGCCGCAGCGCCGGCCTCCCCCAGATTTTTGTTTTCGATCTGCCTGTTGTCTAACGCGTACCACACCTTCGCGCCTACTATGACAGCCGCAGCCAACGGAATTCACGGTGTTATTTCAAGATATAACGGGCTGTATGCGTAATTTTGCGTCGTCAAGCTGTATTTAGATATTTACTTTAAAGACAGAAATTAGATTTAGGATAGCTGCTTCACATACAAAATCAATATGATGGCAATATATTAAAATATGTTATACACAATAGAAATAACTTTTCGGAAAATGATTCCATCTTCAGGCTGGAGTTAAAATGTCAAAACAAATAAATATAGTATTTTAAACAATGGTCATATTTTCAGATAAGAATTACATAATATCAATGTTCACAAGTCACTATACGGAACACACCTTCATAAGAAAAATTTTGAAGATCTCAGGATGGTATCATACGACGATACATGGTGGAATAAATCAAAATGATTGAGAATAAGAGGTGGTGGAGAGAGGTTGATGAGGACATTATAAAATAAAGTACAACAGAATGAAGTTAGAATGAACAGTTAGTCAGAGAAACATCTTAATTGTGAGAAAAAAGTTTGCTTGCATACGTATACTACCAGTGAACACGCACTACGTAACCTCAGGGGCCGGGGTTCATATCCCAGCACAGCTGAAGGTTCTATCTGGTAATGGCCTATTCAGGGCCCTAAAGATCCCAATGACTTTAAAACGAGAACCAGTATTTACTTGCTTAGTTAACAGTAAATGGCTAAAAAAATGTAGAGTTGAAGCATGGCGCTTGCCACGCCATCTTCACCCTATTTTCCGAAGTCAAAATAAGATCATCTAACTGTACAGAAAGCCATGGAAATGGGCAGTAACCGGAAAACGATTCCTAACATCCTCCAAACCCTAATCAAGTTAAACTTGCAGTAGGCTACTTACAGAACAAGGGCAAAAACCAACCACCAAACAAACAAAAAAAATCAAGTTCAGTGGTCTTTTGCCTCATAAGATGACGCACGAATTGGATATCTGTCCCAGAATCCCAGAACCTACTGCATTTTTACGTGTTTTCTTTAGGGGCAGGGGCATGTCTCAATTATGAACTCTGTCGCCGGCTGTGCGCGAACGGCTCGCCAGGCGAGGCACGTCCCGCGGCGGGGCGCGGCCTCCCCCAACCCTCCCCGCCGATTCACACGCGCGCGATCGAAAAAACGCCCGCGCGGGCGCGGCAGCGAGCCGACGCGACGTATTTAAATGAAGCCCCCGCGCTTTGTTGGCGTATGCGCGGGCTCGCGTTTCCTCCCGCGCGTGCGCTTGCTTGATGCGAATTTAATTACGACGACGCGCGTCCCTGGTGCGTAGTGACGTCACGAAGCGAATAGTGCACCCCTCCCCCCTCTTCGGTTGTTTTTCTGGTTCCAGGTGATTAGAATGAGTCGTCGGGGGGCTGGAGCGGACGGCGGGCAGGAACTGCTACCGGGACTGCTGTCA
>JAHLJT010000631.1:237860553-237902863 GCA_031308135.1 Acheta domesticus
AACCATTTCTTTATCAGATTGGAGTCGCGAGTTGATAACCGTAAAACCCGGCTCCGTACTCGCCGTGTTACACAACCACAATAGCGGCAAGACGCACTCGGTCAACCTTAAATCCCGCGACAACGTAATTAAGGCAGAGAGAAACGGCTCCATCACAATAAAAGGGCGCAGCGCCGGTGGAGCCGGGCTGCTTTCGCGCGGCAGGGTGATAGCATCGCGGCGTCTGCGGAGCACGCGCTCCGGCGTAGGAGCGCCGAGTTCGAGCTCCGGCACACAACAGGTGGACTTGCAGATTCGTGCTCGCCCCTCCCTCCCCGCGCGGCACCGCCTCCATAACTCACGCTCAGAAAACTCGCACCGCGGCCTCCGCAAGCCGCCGCGCCGGTGCTCTCATCCAGCACTCGACACAATGCCATTACGTCGACACAGGAGATACTGTCACCCAGTAATTATGTTACAAATTCCGCTGGAACGGCGACGCAGACTTTTATGTCTGGTAAAAGGATGGGAAGGATGTACGACAAAAAACTATACCTAAAAATGGATAATAACTTTCCGTACACAGACTGTACATTATTCCGCTTTAAGCTGCGTTCTAACAGCTGCATATTCATAACGTCCGCGCGATGCTATAAACATTGATTGAAACGCGATACACAGCGTCGTCTCACTCCACGCGTGGCCTCGCCCCTTCCACGTCATGGCATTATAATTCTTTTGTTTCGCGAGCTTTATGTAATACGGCGCAGGTTAGGCTGGCAGCTACAATGTGGCATCAAACAATTTGGGCAGGAATAACAATTCAGAACGTATTTCCATCAAGATATAACTGATAGATCACAGCGCTGAATTACTCTAAAGTACGCACACGTCCAAATAAAACACGCACGAAAAGCGCAGCGGAACCGTGGAGCTGGTGGCGGGAGGGGCGGGGTAGCAACGTTAAGGCGGCTCCTAGCGTTCGTTATTTGGCGACTGGCGAACAACCGCTTGTCGAATCAAAAGTATACTGCGATTTTCGTAACTTTGCCCCTGACAGGAATCAGCTGTTCACGGTTTCATCCAATCGGGAGCTTGAACGTCACCATAGTGATGTCACTGTCGCGAAATATAAGCTCTGATTGGATGGCAGCGGAAACAGCTGATTCCTGTCAGGTACAAAGTTACGAAAATCACAGTATATTGTGGATGAGTTGCTTGCTATTAGTCGAGTGACGAAACATACGTTGCTCGTCGTTCCCAACGCGTGTCGGTCTTTTGCACACATCGAAAGACGCGAATATTTGCAGAGAACATCTACTCGGGATTGGGCGAGCATCCGCTCGCTACTCGGCGACAGCCGAACGTGATGAGCACCCTTACGCCAGTCGCGTTAATGTCTTCTTCTGGTGGCAGAGTCACGCGTCGCGGCCCCTTACTATGCCACGAGCTTACTCTGCGCAACTAGCATCGGGAAAGGAAATTATTAGTAACTCCGGGCGTTTTACAATAGTGATTGGCGTTGTCTCTGGTGGCGGGGTGATGAACGGCGTGAAGGGGCGATTTCGTCGTGCCAGTCGTGACACGGACTCTCGCTCGTGGCTCGACCTTGACAACACCGCTTGTACGCTATGCCAAGATGGCTTGCTGGGCGATGGCGTTGACAATGCGCTCACGCGGTTTCGGACACGTGTTCGGAAATTCGGCGCACGTGTTCAGGAATATTAGGAAGACGCGTCTCGATGCCTTTACTATTCAATAAAATGTACAATCTAAACAAATCACCTCGCGCATGTGTGTGCGTATATTTCTTTAACACGCTTTGTACGAAAGATTGTTTCCGCACACATTCTATAATGTTTCGTGCACTATTAGTTGCAATGTAAACAACAGCTGCATCACAAAACCGAGAAACCGTGTATTGCGCACTGCATAATAAAAAAAAAAAACTATTTCAGGTCTGCCCACATAGGATGTTCTGAGCACAATTCCCATCGCATAGTATCCCGCGGGGAACGCAGTAGCAGTTCGGCGGGTGTCAATGGAGAGAACCGCTCCGCACGCGCTTTCAACGCGCCACCGCAGGCGCTTCGGCCGGAGGCGCAGCGCAGCGCAAACATCCGAAAATCTTGGCGCCTCCAGCCAGGAGCCGATAGCCCGCGCGCCCGCCAGCCAGCCTGCCAGCCAGCCACCCGCCCATATGCCCCGCGCGGTTGCGCACCAGACCGGCGCTTAAAAGCTTAGCAAGCGGATGCGGGCGCCAAACAAACGGAAGTGGCCGCATGTGTGAGGAACGCAAACTCGAGGGGGGCGGATCGGCCTGGAGGGGGGGGGGAGAGGCGCGTTCGCTTCGTCAGCGTGTTTTAAAGCGGGAGGGGGCGCCTGGCCTAGGCGTCGCGGGGGAGGCGAGGCGAGCCGAGCCGACGCGAAGGGAGAGACCGGAGGGTGCAGCCGCGCGGCGCGGCGCGGCGAGCGCGGGGCGGCGTGTCGGCGATCTGTCGGTGACAGGCGTAAGCCCGCGGGCCTCGCTCTGATCGGGGCGTGCAAACGGATTGGTCAGTCGAAACGGGACGTGCACAAAAGAAACACGCGCGCCGGCTTCCCCTTCTCATCAGCAACAGCAGCGGGCGGCGGCGGCGGCGGCGCCGGGGGCGGAGCAACCCCCCCCGCGGCCCTGCCGCCGACACCCGCGCGTGCGCCTCAATTACACGACTGGGCGAGCGCGCCCCCGCCCCGCCCCGCCCCGCCGCCCACGGCGCCGCCGCCGCGCCCAGTCTTGCGCGCTCCCCCCGGGCGGCGCAGCGTCAGAACCGCGCGACGTCAAAAGTCCCTGGAGCAGCAATAGAGGACGCTCTAGCAGTGACGGACGACCATTGTGACGGGGGCCTTCGGGGCAAATCGATACGAACAGGTGCTCGTGGCAACCAGAAACCGCACACACGGCGAAAGAAACAAGTTAGCAACACGGTGTAACTCCAGCGAAATTGTATGTGACATTCAAACATCAGAGATTATTCGAACAGAAACACTGCGCCTTTTTACGCTAAATCATTTTCTTACATTTGGAAAAGTATTATGAAGAATATTGTATAAAGTAAATTACAACGTTTGAAGAGGCATGACAAATCATTCAATAAATACTCAATAAAGACTAACTACTGTACAGACATAATAAAATTATTTCATAAACATTACGTACAATTTCAACACATAATTGAAAATAGACAAATAGTAAGTAAGAAATAGCCTTCGTACTTAACTACTTGCTAGCTGAGAAATAATCGTACCAGCGTGCACCCTAAAAACCCAAACCATAAAATGAACTCCCCGTCTCTATTTTTTTCTACAGCTTCCGAGAATATGTGAAGGAAACGCTGCATACACAGGAGCCGGGAGGCATGCACCACCTTTAATAAATTTCACGAAGGTAGCGCGTGTGGTCCGCCCTCGCAACAAGAGGCCCTAATGAGTCGCCGCTCCCCCCCCCCGCGCCGGTTCCTTCCACGCGTCCCGCCCACGTATCTTCCGCCCCGCGCAGCCAACCGCAGCCACCGAATAAAGGTGGAACGCGCGTGTTTTACGAGGGGCGGCGCGCGCGGTCCCTGGGGCGCGCCTGATCGTCACTTGTCAACGAGTTACCTCTTTTTTGCGGGCGGGCGGGCGTTCGCCGCGAAGAGGGCGTTCTTCCATAAAAATTAAAATACCCCGCCCCCACCCCTCCACGTCGCGCGTTCTTTTTTGTGCGCTGTCGAGAGCGCGCGCCGCCGCCGCGCCGCCCCCGCCCCCGCGTTGGAGCGGAGCAACCCTCGCGCGCGCAAACCCCTTCCGACCCCCGCGGGAAGATTTGCAATTCAATGGTTTGCGGCGGACAGGTACTGGTATGGAAATGGCGCCCCGTCGACCCTCCCACAAGTGGCGGTATCGGCGGGCCGCAACGGTCGCTCGCCCCCGCCCCCGCCCCGGCCCCGCGACCCGCGCTACACCGAAGCGAGCGGGGGCCCTTTTATAGACGGGGTGCGGGGGCGGAGGGGGGACGAAACGCCGCCCGTGCCGTGTTCTTGTAGTGGGCGGGCTCCAATTGATTTAAAACGCGCGTCTCCTCCTCCGTCCGCCTCGCAGTACAACAAAGGGTTGTAGTCATGCCGCCGCAGACAAAAGTACAGACTAATTCTGGCGCGACTATCAAGAGAGAAGAGAACTGAGAAGGGAAGAAAAATTCGGCTCCACCCACTCCAGACAGCGCGCGGGTCGGTGGTGCTTTGCGGACTCGCTTTAAAAGTCGTCTCGTGGCCCCGGGACACGGCTCCTTCAGAGTCGACGAGACATGGGATGTCTGTTTACGCGGCGGGTGCGGGGCGCCGGGGTCCGCTCACTTGTTACAATCGTTTCCCCAAATGAAAACGGCTTTTTTGAGTGGCCGTAGCTGTCCCCGCCAGCCCCGCGTTAGCCGACCCTTTTGGCCCAGTCAACGACCTTAATAAGTCTTGGCGCATAACTAAGCGCTAGGCAATGATCTCTGAAGCGCACACGAAAGAAAAAAAACAGGAAAAACAGAATGGAATGAATCCACCCGCCAGAGAAAATACCGTAAGTACATTAACCTGTATTTTCTTGGATGCGAATACAAACTCTTATCTGTTTTAAAATTACCTTAAATACTGTATTCTCTGAAAACTGATACTATAAAAAATTCAAAGATAAATTGTAAGGAATTCCACTTCAATCTTATCTTTCGATGAAAATCTGATTATCGACAACATAACTAAAAACATTCAAACAAAACATTTTCAATAATTTCATGTTTATCTGAAGTCAACAAGAGAGCTAGCGTGACGGCCGTTCGTGCTTTCGAAATCTACAAGAATCAGCGAACGAAAGGAAATTAATTGCATTTGGGAGTACTGCTGCAATTAACGCAGCCTTCTTATAGCTGCCAGAGACGATACGAGCAAAGAACGCCGAAGGAATGCCTGCGATGTTTCATTAAGTGGTGACGGCATCTTTAGAACGCTCGATGATATTACTCCAAACACAATCCAATAAGAAAACTCCAACAACGTAATTTCTTCACTCTCTCACGAGCAAAAAACATCTCCCGTTTGAAATTAAGTTGGTGCAGAAGAGAGAAAGAGCTGCGAGTATATTCCAAGACTCGAGATACGGGAATCCGCAGGAAAACTTTGATATTAAACTTAAACCTAAAACGCGAAGAAGATTAAAATCTTTTCATCACAAGTTGTTCCTTCTGATGCTCTTTTATGAACTTGAAATTTAAGGCGGAGCACGCTCCTTCACGAGATAATACCCTTCATTTCTCGATAACGTGTTAATATTAGCAGACTGTTCCTTCGTTCGGGGATTTAATTTCGTTATCGTATTTTGCCCAGTCTCGGTTTTGCGACCCCCTGATATTTAAAAAATCGAAGTACCGTCTTCCATTAGGAGTACGGAAATTGAAATGCCGAACAGATAGATAGAGAATTCAGTGACGCTTCGTTCACTCGATGTACATCTCGGAAAGGCAACGCGCTAATGAACCAAAAAAAGAGAAGACTTCACCAAGCATCCTCATCGGCGAATGCCTACACATTTGTGAAAAATCAGAAAAAAAATGAAGTTTATTACATTTGCTGGAACACCACGAATGATGATAAAAAATTGAGAACAAGCGTGATGATGGGAATACGATAAAGAGTTATTTACTTTTGGTATTCTATGACATATGCAGAAAAATCTTTACACATGAAAAATTACATTCAGAAGAATTTGAATTTAACAATGTATTGACTTGAAAATTTTATAATGCTTGTGAATTACTTTGATAATCGAAGGTATAACCGAAATAATCGGTTTCCAAGGTTGCCTACTTCCGTCTGCATTTGTTTTCCAGTTTTACGAATAAAGATGTTATTTGACGCTTCTCCACCACGCTGCTAAACATTGGGATAGAAAATGGCATTTTCACAAGTAAGTTAAACGGTATCTAAGAATCGTTAAATCTTATCTTGAACCTACAAGGTAAAATTCGAATACTTTCCCGTCCAATACAAATTGAAGTTCTTGGACATACTAATACTACGTCACTTTGAAAATAAGTTCTTTAACTGATCAGTTCAGATTACACTATTGCCATGATATGTCACACACTGTTTTTACTGTTTTTTTATGAAAATCACACTAAATAATTACAAATTCTGCCAATATATAAGGAAAAAACTATTGTTCATAGATAATGTGGGTTAATACAGGGTGGCCACTCATTTTCTCATTGATAAGATTGTAGAGTATTTCACATTATTTAAAAAATATTAGACAACCTAAACTAATTTTTCAGCTCTGATTTCACCATTTTAAAAATATATTTCCATTTTTTCTTCAGGAATAATATCTAGTTGTATAACCGTCTCAAAATTTTCTCTGACTCATGATTCATCTATACATTCCCTGATTTTCTCCTGACTTTTCCAGAGCAATGAAATTACCTGATTTTTTCCGTTTTTCCATCTCCTTCAGAAAGTGGCCACCGGCCCTGACAATACGACATGGATTGCAGCGTACGACTGTCGCTCGCCGCGCAGGGTGGCTGAGTGACGGCCGCGCGGGCGGGAGGGCGGAGGGCGCGCGCTCTCTCATTCCGTCGCGGGGGGGGGGCGGGGGCGGGGGGGGCGGAGCAGCAGACGCCGGCGCTCGCCTCCGCGCCGAGGCGTGGCGGGAGCGCCCCTCCCGAGCACGCGGCCGCCGCCATGCTTGGTGACGTCAGCGCCCTCGCAGCCGCCTCCGCCGCCCCCTCCGCCCTCCCACCACCATGCGCTCTCCACCTGACCAACCAGTCGTGATGGTAATCGCTGTTGCCGCCAGGGCCAACAATACCATTATCCTGATCATTATCATTACAGAGTAATGCGCTGGCAGAGTGAACAACACGAGACAACAAAAATGGCCCGCGACACAGTCCAGAGTACCCAAAACAAAAACAACTGCCAGCCGGCATTAATGTTTATTAAATTTCCTCGGCACGAAAAAATTTGTGACCAAAAAATCTCAAGAAATACGGGCCTTTATGTGGTACAAGAACAAAACGGAACTCAGTTTATACGTAAGTGCTCCTGCAATTTGAACATCGAACTGCACTTACCGCTATCTGTTGTCTGAGAGAAGTTTTTTCGACGTCTCGTGAGATTTAAGACGGCGCTGCCAACGTACTGAAGAATCCACTGGCGTATACAACATCCTTCTAGCATCCAAGTACATCCCTAATCTCTTGCAGATTCTTGTCGTCAGCAATAAAAATTAATGAACTTGCATAGTGATGGAAACTACAACAGTAGAATATTGTACTCTTCATGATCTTACCTTATCAAAAATATTTTCTTTCCTACCAACGTAAGTTTAATTATAATTGAAAAATATAGCGTTTGAGAAGAAATTCAAAGTATCACGGCAGATTGCCAATACAAGTCTTTCTTTAAAATGACGCTTGTGAACCTTATTTACAAAGCTAATATTTAATGAAATGGACTGTGATAGAAAGATCAAAGCATTACTGGTAAAATTGGTATCTTATTAGAAAACAAATGCTGAGGAAGTAAAACGTCACGTGCCCCCGCACTTTAGAAATTCAAACTATCGCGGAATAAGTCATTGCCAAAACACGTCCCTCTTTAAAATGACGCTATACTTCGGTTTTTCTTTCTTGGCGCACGGGGGGGGGGTGTCAATAGAATGGAATATCTCAAGGTATTTTGCGTCGATCTCGGTTGTGCAATTAGGAGTCGCGTGATCGCGACTGTATCGAGCAGTGCTGGCGATCATGCGACTCCTAGCGGCACAACGGAGAGCGACGCGAAATATCGTGAATTCTTCCATTTTATTGACACACCCCCGTTCACCAAGAAAGAAAACCGAAGTATATTGAAACATATTTACAAAGCTAAACTCTAAGGAAATGAGATATGTTAGAAAGATCAAAGTATTACAGGAGACATTGGTATGTTATTAGGAACCGAATGTCGAGGAAGTAGGAGGTCGCGTACCGCCGCACTTGACAGACGGCCGCCGCTCGTCCGGGACGCGTAACGGGCGCGGAGACGCCGACGGAGCGGCCCCTCGACGGCCGCGTTCGAAGGGAGCGCCGTGGGCGAGCGGGGCGGAGAACAGCGGAGCAGAGCGGAGCGAAGCGGAGCCGAGCGGCAGACGGCTCTATCCGGGCCCGGCGGCGGCGCGCTGCTTCTTGGGGCCGTTCGTGACGGACGGCCGTCGTATCTGGGCGCTCCATCATGCGATCGGCTGAGTCCATTATGTGCGCGAGAGTTCGCCCCGCCCCGCCCCGCCCCGCCCGGCCTCGACGCGGCTACGAAACCCGCCACGCTGCGGGCAACCGGCGCAGCGGCGCGGCGCGGTACCCCGGCCCCGCGACGGGCAGGCGGCGGCGACCGCAGTCAGGCCACGGGCGCACACACTCATGACGTTCCTCACACTTAGGTGTTCCACAAGGCCCAAAGCCAAGACGGCAAAAGAAAATGGCCGGTGGCGGCCAACACATGCGTCGTGGGCATCACTGTTTCTGCCGCGGACGACACCAACATAATAATTAATAAATAAGGAATTAATACCTAAAAAATGAAACCTTAATGATGGTTGGTTGGTTGGTTTGTACTTCTGACAAAATCACATTATCCATAGTATATTATGCATTCACAAATACGGCGAGTATACGAAAGCTCTTTGACTGTATCAGAACGTGACCTGCTAAACTCTAATGTGTGACAGGCTGTTTATTGCCAGGGGCAAAAAATTACGACCCCCCCTCCCAGTAAGATTCACTTACGCTACAGCAGCCCGCTACCAGTGATAACTCGTCTCTGGCGCCCAATATAGGCGGGATATATGATAAATACCTAAGAATGCCAATTTTTTTTCTTTATTTCCGCTTTATATTTTTATCATTTACACTTCGCTGTAAAAACGAAACACTAAATCATTCAAATTTTAATAGAATAAATCCTCTTTCTAGTTTATTCGTATTCTGAGAGCGAACAGTTTTTGTTCGTAAATGTTTATATTTTTACTGAAACAAATATTTCAACGAAAGAACAATAATGTAATTTTAAAAACTTATTATTGCACCATGGAATTTCGACGGTGATGAGGCGCAATTTCTTACAAGAAAATACATCATGCAAGGAAATCCTATTTGTGTGCGTAGTCGAAAAGAACTTCCTTGCATCCTCCAAGAACTTGACACTATTTCCTTGTAGAAATCCATCCAGTAGCACAAGCAAGTGCTGGAGAAGAAGAAGAAAAAAACATGGTGGAGAAAAAGCGCTCACGAAGGGACAGTGCCTTGGGAAAACGGGGTAGTGCGGAAAGCGACGGGACGAATGGTCAAGGGAGGCCGCGAGGAACCTGTTTCCTCGAAAACAAGGCGACGCCGATCGGCGGCGGCTGAGGACCTGCGGACTCATTTCGTAAGACGGATGAGGGCGACTGTCCCAGGGAGGCGGCGCCCACCGCCCCCGCCCGCCCGCCCGCGCCAATAAATGACTCCGCGGAGATCTTCGCTCGCGGCTGGAACGAAACGACGCGCACCTGCCAGCGGCTTCGGACTCGGCATCACAAACAGCGTCTTCGGACGACTCGGATGGGTTTCAAGAAGCCGTTTTGGAACTTTATTTCCTTCCCGCTCGGCCCTTATTGCCTTTCGGTGTGGAGTGTTTACATTACGACCTCACAATGTGGCCCAACAACGTAAACAATCACGTCATTATTAGAACAAATTACTAAATATTGCTTATGATTGATTGAAAATACATCTACCTTCATGAACATACCGTACGTTAATTTTTCAAAAACTCCAAATTAATACTTCTCTTTTTTTAACTTCAGAAAATTATAAGAATCAAACTTAACCTGTTATTCATCTGTATAACATACCTGTATAACATCATGGAATTTAGATAATGTCTTTTCTTTCCTTTTACAAAAAAAATGTAGGATCAAATATAATGCCGAATTTTGAAAATGTTAGTTTAATTAAGCGCATTCTCCACCACAAGGAGAACCACGACCTCCCATCGTCCGAACGCCAACATCAAAGTCTAAGGCATTTCGTTGGGCGTCGGCAAAATCAATGGCACTCCTGTGAGATGGAGAGAAAAAGGAAACGCCATCCCTCCCACACCCCCGCGGGTGTTCAGCTTCCCCCTCCCCTTCTCCCCCGCGCCCGCTCCTCGCCCCGCCCTCCATCAGACATTATGGATACTGAGGATAATGACGGGCTATGTCAGTCATCCCAAACCCTACACCATTGGCCGGGCGGCGGGCGGGCGCCGCTGCTCGGCGCGGCTCGGCGCGTCTGGCACGGCGGCGGGGCCCGGCCCAGTGCTCTTCAAGCTTAACATTGTACTTCTCTTGGGCCTTTTTTCTTCCAGCGGTATTGTTCATCGCATCGCACAAAAAAAGACGACGACGGCGGCGTAGGCGGCGGCGGCGGCGGAGGCGGCTGCCGGCGGGGAGGAGGGAAAATAAGACGAAGAGGAGAAAACCTCGCCGCCTCGGTCGGTTGGGTTTTTTAAAGGACTCTATCGTTTCTACATTCCACGAGCCAACGAACACACGAGTGCGATTCTCGCAGGATAAGCTCACGTTCGGCCCAGCCAACCGCCCGCAGCCCACGCGGCCACGGAGCGCCGCCCCGCGCCGCGCCGCGCCGCGATCAAAGGGCCCACGGGCGCACGGGCCGTGAGCTTCGCCGCCGCGCCCACCGCCGTCACTCGCCGCGCGCCGCCCGCACGCTCTAGGGACACCCGGCACACGGAGATCCTCACCACTGATGGCGTGAAATACGAAAATTAAGAATACTAATTCTCAAATATTCACATGAAATATTTTTTTCTACTCCCATTGTATAATTCTATCATTTGATGCCATTTGATGGAACCCGTTGCAAAATGATACTCATCACTAAGCTGCGGATTTTTGCCTATTTGCCTATTTTCATCCTTCAATGAACAAAAACGCTGTATTTTATATTACTTATTTATTTTGAAGCATTAGGTGTATTCAAATATAATACTACTAATGCCTCAAAATGAATAAGTAACCTCAAATACGGCATTTTTAATTAAAGGATAAAAATAGGCAAATAGGCAAAACTCCGCAGCTTACTCATCACGATACAGATTTCATTATGATGCAGGTTCTTGACCAATCACTGATAAGTTTACAAACCAAGTATCGACACTTAAATCATTGAGAATATCAAACGTTTCGTTCGATTGTGTACAATAAAATTGCATTTAATATTACATTATGCTTGTCAGTTTTAATTTCTATTATTAGTACTTTTTACGAGGAATATTATTTAAAATAAATTGGATCTTAATTTCACTTTTATCCCACTTGACTAGGGCAGCAGTAAACCAAAGCCACCTGCGGCAGGAAAGGGTTAGAGAGCTGTCCGCGGGGTGGCATTGGCTGAACCCTGCATGTCAACTGCCACGAAACGATTCAATGTAAAAGTATCGAACGAAACTTGATGTAACAGGTATTAATACACTCGCGTGAAGTTTACGATACTCAATCGTTCCTCGCACATACCATAATATAACACACCTGCATTAGCACCCATCGTTACATCATCGTTTCATAATGTGCTATATGAGAACACGGTGGCCGGAACAAATTTCTCTTTTTCGGGTTTTCTAGCGCATTAAAATAAATTCTCTAATATTTAGTAGTGGTACATTTACACCAAGAAAATTCTAAACGCTACCCTGGTACTAATTGGTCAGCTCTCTGCCTTCGCCGTGACAAGTACAATTTAACAATATTTTTTCATCAATTAAAAAAAAAACGAAAAAAATAATATCTGTTGTTGCAATGTTGTACTAATATTCTTAAAGAAAAACTGTGAAAATGTTGTATTAATATTCTGGTTTCATAACCATTTCAAACTTTTCCGTGATTTCTAACGATTCTTCCTCAAACTCCCCGTTTTTCCGCCCGACTTTCCCAGAGCATCGAAATCCCCTGATTTTTCGCGGGTTTTCCGTGCTTTCCAGAAAGCGGCAGCCACCCTGAACACGAAATGGATGTCGCGTCCGCGGTGAAGACGCGTTAGGGCGCGGCGGTGGCGGCGGCGGCGGCGGCTCGGCGCTCCAGAGCAAAGCCCCCCGCGGCTTCACCTGCCTGCCCACCGCAGCGCTTCAACAAGACCGCCTCATTAGCATATTTTCTCTCTCCGCCCGCGTCCGCGCCGCGCCGCCCAAGGAACGAGTTCTCTCGCCGGTGCACGCGGCCCGCACCGCGCCCGCGCCGCGCCGCGCCGCCGACAATTGGCGTCACCATTAATAAGGCATTCTATTTTCTTGTTTCGTCAGGGGGAAAAAGGCGTGTCCTCCCGCTTGATCACACGGCTTCGGTCGCCCCAAGGAGAGGTGGAGTGTCAAGAATCGACGACCTCATGTCGAAGGCGCCGATATCGTTGAGACTGCAAGTCACAGTCGTATTGGTATGAGCATGCAGTTGTGAATAAGTCTGAAACAACCTTCGATAAGGATTTGTCCTGTACATGAGAACTCACCACATTTTTAAACTCAATTTTCTATATCCATGTTCATCACATATCAGCACTCAGGGTGGCCACTCTTCTTTTGACTTTCAAATTTCATTAACTTTTTCCGGTTTTGCAGATAATTTGTATTCTTTCTTTTATATTTCACTGATAAGATTTGTGGAGTTTTTCACACTATTTTTCGAAAAATATTAAAGAAAGCTTGATTCTAATTTATCAGTTACCTAATTTCACTGCGATAAAAGTACAAAACAATCAATCACAACAAATAAAACTTGAGTCACAATTTTTGCTGAACTATTTTTTTAAAGGAATAACATTAGTGATATTACAGTCTCACAATTTTCCCCGACTTCCAACGATTCTTCTGCAAGTTCCCTGATTTTTCTTTGGCTTCTCCAAGCACTGCAATTCCCTGATTTTTTCCCTCCATATTTTCCATAAAATGGCCATCCTGCCGCGCTCATTTGGAAGATACCATGTCGTACATTTTAAACACACAAACCATTTCTTCTAAAACAATGCCCACGATTTTATAACGTCCACGATACGAGTCAAATTTTAATGAACGAAAAAAAAAATCTGCCTAGAATCGGGTGGCTCCAAACACATCGTTTTTAATGAAGTTGCACACAAGCTGGGCCAGCCGCGTGGCGGTTGGCAGGCGAGTGCGAAAAGCCGACGACCTCCGCCGAGGCGAGACGAGCGCTCCGCCGCCCGCGGCCCCGCCCCCGGGCCGCCCCCGGCCCGCCCCCGGCCCGCCCCCGGCCTGCCAGGCGTCAGCGCTCCCGGGGGCCTCGTGAATGCCGCTCTGTTAACCCGGCGCACGTAATGGCTCCGAACGCTAGAGTATTGCGGCGACGCGCACCACGCCGCAGACACATAACGGGAAAAACTTCACAGAGACCTCTCGGAGCCAACTTCCTCCTTAGTAAACGTGGCGGGCGGCACAGTTGATGTCTTTGTAACATTACTCGTAATGCTGACAACGCCATTACTGTTACATAAAGTTTGTGAAACGACTTGCGCCGTAGTTCCGGCGCCGTTTGGCTTCCTTCGGGGCCATTCGGAAGTTCCCGGGAATCGCGATTCGCAGGACGCCGGCGATTTCTGCCATCATTGAAAATGTTATTTGTAATAAATATAAAATAAAAAATATATAATAATGAAAACGATGGGATTAAATCTACCGTAAATCACTTCTCAGTCGCATTGAAACGTTTTGAGTAAATCTTTACAAGACATTTATTGTTTAGAAAAATTCTCTAAAAACGCGAATTCCTTCAAAATGAAAAATTCGCTTCAATTCCTACAAGTTCAATTGAGATATTCGGGGTAGTTCTCTCGAATTGATAGCGTTCTCGCGATACTAGAGAATTAAATACGCCAAACGTGAGTGAATACATTCCGAACGCCTTAACACTCAGGTCGTATGCATAAGGCTGACAGAATTTTGAAAAGCATTCCTGGAACACGAAATGTATCCCGTATCCTCATCTCGGTAAGGCCCTAGTAGGTGCTGTGCATTAACCCACGCTGTTGGCGGGCGAGCCCGTTGGGGCGTGGGCGTTTTCGACCTCCCCCCCCCCCCGCGCGGTGCCCCTGTCTTCGCCTCCGGGCCGTCGCAGCCACTGTCCGCGACCGCTGCAAGTGGTGCTCCAAGTTTAATTGGAGCGAGCTTGCCTTGTCGCTTCTAATTAGTTCCTGGACTTACCGTCGTTCGCGGCGCCGGGACCGGCTTGCTTAAATTGTGTTAATGTTATCTTCAATATTACAATGTACCTGTGAGCGTCGCGCCGCCGGGTCGAGGCGGTTATTTGATAATGCAGGCGCGACGCCCCGCACGCAATAAAAGTAAGCGTGTCGCGCGTAATGAACAAACGCACGGGCGAAATGAGGAAGGATGAGATAACCAGAGGGCGAGAAAGGTGCGAGGGTGATGTCTAGGCTTCGCCATAAAAGAAGCGTCCTGTCTACACGGCAAGCGAGTAATTCTATCACACGTTCTGAATGGGCAACACCACAAATAGCTTACGGATGAACGACGAAATAATTTTTGTTACTTGCAAGAAATAACCTACATCACATACCTATAGAATAATGTTTAATTATAACACAATTTGAACTGACCGCTACGAAATATGAACAAAAAACATAATCGTATTAATAAAAGCAGTAGTAAAGAATGTACACAAATATTCGCACTGAACAAGACCGTTTCCTACCTCACGCATTAATTGAATGAGTGAAAACCGGAACGGTATAAGCGACGGTGTGTAAATTCTGAGAAAAACGTGTTTATATTAGGTTGTATTTCAGTGCCAATGTAATTTCGTGGTTTTAATGAACAATTTAAATGCCATGGTTTTAATGACGAAACAAATCACTAAGACTTGACAGTGATATAGAATTAAATAAACAGTGTTCTCAGAATTTATAAAAATCTCTTATACGTTCTGGTTTCCACCCATTCCATTTTGCGGCGGCTTATAAATTACTGCGACATTCTACAGCACTGAACTTCCTATTTTAAATAAAGCGTAACAAATCAATCCAAAATTTGCAACCCAAAAGTGCCTACTGTTTACACTTTAATCCAGTGACAATCCTTCTTCCAGTAGCGAGTACAACTCGCCGACCGCGGGCTCGATAAAGGACAAAGCCTTGGAATGCAACTTTTGAAACACACCACCTACCGCGCCGTTGATGTGTGAGCACATGCACTTCCCGGCAGACCTCTGCGCCGTCCCACGCGGGGCAGTGCGACCCGCTCATCTTGAACCCAACAGCAACCACGTAACGCTCTTGCTCAACGCCGCCAGCCCCGCTCCAGCCGGCCATGACACACCGGGCCGCGCGACAAGGCTTGCCAACACGCCGGATTTACCACGGAGTAAGCACGAGTCTCCCCACAAAAAATACCTCTCTGGTGTAATCCGTTTCCCTTGATGATATCCAAATGTGTATTCCCGCTCAAGAATTTTTTAATGAATTTTAATTGTAGGTTTTAACGAAATTATTCATTTTGATCCATTTATCTCAGAGTTCTATAGTTCTAAGCACAATTTAATAAGATATTAATCGAAAATAAGTAATACATAATATTACATTAAAAAGCTCTTATGTGGAAATCATGCACATATTTTTCGTATGTTTGAACTTAATACGCGGAATGTTTCACCGCCCTAGAGTCTATAATTAATCAACTTTCTTAAACATCACACAGTACTCGTAAATCATTAAATGTGTTTTTCCCGTATTCAGCAACTGCTTCCTCGCTAGAGAAATGGATCGAACACGGACTTCAAATTGATCAGAAACAGCCCGGTGACGACGATAAATACCATAGCCCACGCTGTCCCTTGCGGACGTGACAAGCAAGAAGCAGCGAGCAGCTCGAAGCACCGGTGCAGGCGGCACCTTTTTCCTCCCCTCTCATCCGCCGCGCGCACAAGGTCGGGCACGGAATGGCGGCGATTCAGGCGAACGAGTCCCCTTCAAGGGAAAGAAATTGGCAGATATTTGCGATGCTTACTGCTAAAAAAAAGCAAACCCTGTACTAAAAAATGGCATGGAACAAAGTGAAAAAGCAATAGGGGCGCACATAAAAAACGTGTTATTTGTATTAAACGTCATATTCAGATTTAAACAACGGTTATATCGATCTAGTTCCTATTAGTAGATGAATATCAGAAAAGCTTCAATATTTTTTTTGTATTCCAGCATTATAAACGACCTTTTCCGTTGCAAGAAATCGTTCATAATCAAGCGCTTTATGGCACAAATGATGACGTATTAGAATTTACGGCTCGAATGATTGTGTCATCACACATTCAGCCAATCGCAGCGGGAGAAATGGAGGAGGTAGAGGAAAACAGAGCAGCTGATCACAGTGTTCTCGCACAGATGTCAAATATCCGAGACATTTCAGGAAAGTTCTTCGCAAAATAAGTTTGATTCTCTTATAAATTTATAATGCTGTCATACAAAAAAATAGCATATGCAATTCGTTTATAATGTTGCTTTATTGCATTCGTACAAATTTGAAAACTCGCTCCTAACGTCGCTCGTTTTCAAAGCATGTACTCATGCAATAAAGCTTAACTTTATAAACTAATTGCATAAACTACTATTTACACTTTGTTTTCGAAAATATTCAGTGCAACGGATTTACTATTTAAATACACATTTAAATATACACATCCTCTAAAGAATGTTCATACAAAACGATATATTCATCTTCAAGTAAATAGTGGCTCTTCAAGCACCTTATGCGAGCGTGGTCACATTGTAAAGTAAATCTCGCTCTAACCGGCCGCAATAACAAATAACCGCCAACAATTACCGCTGGCGTCAGAAGACTTTCAATCCCAACACTCGCGCACAAAAGCCCTTGCGGGCGCTGAAGGACACTCGAGCGGGCAGGAGCAAGCGTCAACAGCAGATGGACGGAGGGGGAAAGGGTGAGCGGTGGCGACCCCCGGGACGCCGTCGCCACCCCGGGGCGTGCGAACCCGACGCCCCGCGCCGCGGCGCCCTACTCCGCAGCGGCGTCGGCGTCGGCGAGGTATAACGAGGGGCGCGGATCGGCGCTCCCCGCGAGCCCGGGCTCACGAGTCGGCCCCGCCCCCCACGCCCGCCCTCCTTAGCACAACAATGCTCGCCGGCGCGACACGTGGAACACGCTGCCAATTTTTTGGGGGGAGGCTTCCTGCTGTATATAAAAAGACGACTAGACACACACACTCACATACACGCCCTGCTTGCTCTTGTTTCCTCTCGGCTGTTTACTGTTCTATTATTCATCATCTGTCAATTATTTTCCACACATCTTCACTCGAGAATTTTATGGCGCAGCGCATGCGTGACGGCGGAATATCGGATGCAGAAGCGGGGAGGCCGAGCGGACGCGGGGACAAAAGAAACGCGATGCCGTGCTCTGGGGTGGGGCAGCGAGAAACACATCCGCGCTGAGCCCGCTCCGAGTCCACTCAAGACTCGACAATTCGCATCAGCTAGTACGTTGTAAATGGAAGCTACATCCTCATTCCTCCGAGAAAAAGGACCAATATATATAATACACACACAATTACATTTCATCATCTTTTTCCTAAGATTTTCTGTTCTCGTTACCCAAGTTACTTAATTTTTTCCTCATTGTTAAAGAAAAATATTTTAAATCTCATATTTTATCATGATTACATAGTATAAAGTGAAATCTTGTCTTGGAAAAAATGCACGAGATTCTACATTGAACACGTTTTACTGTATACTTGTAAAATTAAAAACAAATAAAAGAAGAATCGGATATCAAAGATATAAATTATCGTAGAACTAAACATCCCCAACCGGTGTTTTGAAACCATATAATACAAGAATCAGATTATCATTAATTTTGTTGTAGAATTTTGCTGAAATTTGTAGGAAAAAAAATTGAATTGTAAGTATACCTAACTCAGAATGTATTTGTATGTTAGAAACAAACCAAGGGGCTATAATGATAGTTCTTAGACAGGTTTTGTGAAAAATTTGTATTTTGTTAATGTTTGTTTTAGATGCTGATTCCCAAATTGGTCACGCATAAGATATTAGAAGCCGAATCTTTGTTTTATAGCCATTTTTTAAAAAGTATTTTATTTAAAGTCGCATCAACGACAAAGTTATTAGCGACTACAATATACATGTTATACTATAATTAATACAGTATTGAATAACATAGTGAAAATACAACTTAAACAAGAGTGAAACAGTAATTCATAAATAACAGACTTATAAATCGTCAAACATTTTTAATAATTTACATAAAGTTAATATTTTTTTCTTGAAAGTCACTGGAGTATAAACTATTTTGAAGATTATCAGTCAATTGTGAAAAACCTTTGTAAGGCAACAACTGCCGATCAAAGAGAATTATAATTAAAAAAAGATTATCAGTCATTTATAGTCATTACACTTAGTGAAGAAGAGTATAGTATAGTATAAAAGTATTTCAGTATAAATATAGTATAGTATATAGTATAAAAGTATTTGAGTATAAAAGTAATTTACTATGTGATGGAATTCTATGGCAATCATTTTGTCTTCCTCGGCGCCGCGTGGTGGGAAGCTATCGCGCAAGACGCCTTCCTTATTGCGCACTCGCGCTCGCGCGCGCTAGCGCGTCCCGCGACGTCGCGGCGCTGCGCGACGCCCGCCGCCGCCGCCGCGCATTATCGGCGTGACTGATGGGAGGAAGCGCGCGCCCCGCACGGTACACACGGGCCACATGGCAAAGTCCACACGCCTGTAATTCCTGTATCCACAGCAGCGACGGCGCGCGGAGGCCCCCGCCGGGCAGCGGGCGGGGCGGGGCGGGGCGGCGCTGGCACGAATTACGGGCGGGGGGAGGGCTCACGCTACTTTAACGCGCGCGGATGATATGTCAACACGCGCTGTCAAACGGGCTGCAGCCTCCGCCGCCAGCACATGTCACCCGCCTGCCTGCCTGCCCGCCGCGCCGCCCCCGCGCCCTTACCTGTCCGCGTGAGCTGCAGCCGCTCAAGCCCCATGCGCCAGACGAATGTCGAGAACGCGCTGCCGAGCGCAAATATCACTCGGAACGCTTGCGACTACAATGCGTTTTTCTCTTGTCTTGACGTTACGTACAAGCGTTTTGCACATGTTTTGTAACACTTTGTCAAATATTTTGGATTAGAAAACCTTTTTCTTTGGACTTGACGTACCTACAAGAATTTTATAATTTTCTTGAATCCCATCGAAACACTTGGAATTACAATACGTTTTTCTCTTGTCTTGACGTACGTACAGAAATGTTGTACATTTTTTTTGCTGCACTGTCCAATATTTTGGATTAAAAAACGTTTTTCTCTAGGCTAAAATATAAATAAAACAATTTTATACATTTTCTGTCGAAACACATTAGATTACAAAACTGTACTTTTTTTCTAGCATTGATATACGAGGTTCAACTCGTAGGTACAAGGTTTTGTATATATTTTCTGTAATTATTAAAATAATACCAGTTAACGTAAATTCAAAAATATGAAAGCATTTTTAACGGGCAACAATAAGAGACAATATTAACAATTGCAACATTTCATCTACTTCCTATGATTTTCTATAATCGTAACTGAAGTTACTTATTTTTTTTCGAGTGCTAAAGTAGAAAATTTAAAATTTAATATCTTAATTCTCGGACATCAAGACCGATATATCATGCATTCACTTTTTCATGCCATATTTTCCAATTTCTTACAATACAATACAAAGAAAGCCTCTCATGATGCCAATGAAAATTGCCAAGTGATATCTAAATCGGTTTAACCGATTCACGTATTTGTAAAATAAATTCTGGTCTCTTATGACTCATTCATGTACAGAGAGCTCTGGAAGTTAGGAAACAAAGGCGAAAAGGCAAAACAAAGTCTTAACCTCCTGTAACCCTATACAGGTCGTACCTGCAGGACGTAATTGTACAAAGATTTTTTTCAAAATTAAAAAAAGAATTAAAATCCGGCATTGTTTTTCGTGAGGATGCACTGGCTGCGCAGATGAAGGCTCGACGCGGCCCGGTGTCCGCCCCGCCGTCGCGCCCCGCGCTGCTTCCACAAGCGCCACCATGAAATTCGAAATGGACACGTCACGCCGCTCCGCGCCTTGCGACGTCGCGCCTACGCGTTTCCGGAGATTGGCAGCGCGTTCGCGTTCAGAGATGAAGCGACGTTCGGGTGATTGAAACGCGCAGCTCCCACGGAACGTGGGAAGGGAGTGTTCGGCCGCTCCAAAAATTCCGTTAGCCGCCACAATAGGACAAGTATTCCATTTCATCCGATTGATGGGAAATCAGTACCGTGCACTTAAATAGTAATAAGAATTGGATGTGTTCAAGGGCAGAATTTAGTCTCGTTTGAAGATGGCAGACTGAGCGGCAGTGCCAACAGTGTTTTCCTAAGACATTTTGCAATTACCAAGTAATAAAGATAAAAAATAAAAACATATAAAGATATAAAACCAAGATGTTATTATTTTGATCTGATTTGAAACATTAAAAATAAATGTGTATATATTGATATGACATTTTTAAACCGAATAACTTCTTTGATGGAAGTTATTGGAAGAAATGTTCGTATTTACCATTCACTTATATGAGAAATATGAATGTACCATATGAATATGAAATACTACTCGAGTGTGAGAGGCGACTAAAATCAAACACTAAAAAAAACCGCCAGAAAATCCGGATGCGTTGCCGGCCAACTCATTCCCTGGAATATCTCGCGCCCACGAAGGCTTCCGCGAAGCAGCAGCGTGACTTGCGCCGCATCTCGAGTTGATCAGCCCCCATTCGGAGGCAGCGGAGTAGAAAGCGGGCGGGCGCCTCTCCAGCGCCCAGGTGCGGTGGTCCGGCGGGCGGGCGGGCGCGCGCCTTCTTAGAAACTTTCGCGATCCCTCTTAATGAAGTGTGAATGACGCCGCTGATGGGCGGTACTCCACACAGTGGTGCAGCGCGGCGCGGCGCGGCGCGGCGCGGCGCGGGGCGGGACCGCCTCTTGAAAGGCGGCTGTCTGCTTAGAGGTGCGTGGGTGGCGGCGCGGCCGCAGGGGCCGAGGTGGGTGGTCTTTGTGCGCGACGCTAACCGCCACCGCCCACCGCCGCCGCCCCCGCGCCGAGACGCGAACCCGCGCTCTCCTCCCTCGCCACTTGCTCTCCACACGGAAACTCGTGTTCTTTTCATTTTCTCCGGGGACAATTACGCGATACAACTGGTGGCATTTTTACACGTCATTCAACAACACTAGGAAATCAGTAGACAGCAGTTTTCAAATGTACTTCAAGGAATTATGCAATGGGAAGTGTATTTACGTTACGTATAAATGGCATAAAAATCTTTCAAAGAAAACAATATGATATATATATATATATATATATATATATATATATATATATATATATATATAGTGTATGATGCTTATGTCTCAGCAGCATTAACAAAAAGGAAAACATAACAATGAACCTGCAGATAAGCAGGAAATATCACTCATGATTATCATTCTCGAAACCAATCAGTAAAACATACAATCTCCCCGGTAGCGCGATCGCCAGACTTGAGGTGGGCGTCTGCCTTCGACATCCGTGAACTGCGCCAGGACAAAACGGGTATATTGCGTCTGGCGTTCGTCTGTCCGCCCAAATAACAAACGAGCTCTCCGATCAAACTAACTCTTAACTGATGATGTTATCATTACAACCATTTGAATTGCCATTTAGGTCGTTTCTGCCAGACCGGCTCGTGCTTTGAAGGCAGCTAACGTCTCTCTGTGACGTTTCGTACGCACTAATGACCACACAAATCGAAGTCAAGCTTCGCATACTCCTGTTCTAGCAACGTAATTTGGGATTTCCATGATCTCCAAAGCGGACACAATTTAAACAGAAACCGCAAGCCCGCGGCGTAGGTGCAAATATATTCGAGAGACTAAACCCGAATAATTATACTCTCGTACGGAGAAGCAGTAGTAGGAAATAATATAAACCGTAATCCACTTTTATTATCCCACTAATAAATTGTAATTCCAGAGAACATTGGTTCGTTCTAAACCATTAACGGGCGGTCTCGCCAGGTAAGTCCGGAAAATACGATTAGAGAGGGAAAAAAAAATCAGCGCAAATTAATCCACAAGAATAAATCATATGGGACAGTGATTCTCTCTACCGCCCGCAGATATGTTTTTGCGCGTCGGTGCTTTAAGCGGGCGTATCGGCCTAAAAGCTTTACGCGAGCCGTGGTTTTTCCGCAAGTCATGCGGTATGTACAAATCTCCCATTCCGCCGGGGGCCGGTCGATCCGATAACAGCGACCAGGTATCGCGGAGGGAGAGCTCTTTGAACGGGGACTTCAAAGACCGGCTGGTGGCTCCGGGCGACGTTCGAACAACGAAAGATATAAATAGGCGGCGGCGCGGGAAGCCGGCAGCCAGAACATTCCTGCAGCGAGCAGATTAAATTTTCCACACATTTAAAATTAGACGGAAGATAAAATGATGCACGCTGTCCGGGAAAATATTTGGAGATGACAGCGAGGGGTGTGGGGGTGGGGGCGGGCGTGCGTGTGCAGCCTGCCAACGTCGCAGCCACCGCCGCCCGGCGCGGCGCGGCGGTCCCCGTCGCTTAGCGGCTATTAAACCGAGATGGCGTCGAAGAAATGTTTAAATCCGACAATTTACGAGTGTGTGGGTGCGAGTCGGCCACCGCGGTCGGGCCGAGTCGTGAAGCTTTCGGCGCGACCGCCGCGGGACGGCGCGACGCGTCGCGGCGCCTCACACACAAACGCTCCTCCTTCCCCCGCGACAGAGGGCGGGCGGGCGCGAGCGTGTGAGAGCGTGAGTCTCACACGACGCTCCACTTACGCAAAGCGGCGCGCTCTCTCACACGCAGAAAGGGGTCCAAATGGATCTCGCAAATAGAAGCGCGGACAGGCGTACGTGAGTCTCTTCGCAATGCCTGTAATATACTTTGCGTCTCACCTTGGCGGCGCGCGGGCGGGCGGAGGGACACATGCGGATTAAAGCGCGCACGTGCCGGCTGACACGAGCGGGTGGCGCCGCGGCGGAGGTAATGAATGTGTCACCCGGCCCGGCGACTCCTCCGCGTCCCCGCGCTCTTTCTCTTCATCTTTTTGCGGAATAAAAAAATATTAAGAGGGGAGCGGACTTGTGTTAAATAATGAAGCGCCATTCGGTGAAGGAATAAAAAGGTGCGCAGAGGCCCCCGCCCGTTGAAATAATAACAGCAGCGAAATTTGTGAAAATGTGTAAATAGGCTACACTGGCGCCAATGTAAGCTTCATACTCCTAGTCTGATAGCAAGTAATATTTTTTCTACTATTACACGCCTGTTCACAAGATACAAACGCAAAGAGATATTCCAATCGACTTTCTTGAAAGGAATCATATTCTTTTAATGAACTCGCTTCAGCTTCTTCTCTTCGGCCATTTTAAAGAAAACATACTGGTGGTAAGTATTAACACATTCAAAGAGGCATTTCAAAGCAAAATACGTCGGAAACTATTTCTTTTACTATTTAATACATTATATGGTGAATAGTGTGGCGTACTGGACATGAAAAGCACAGACGACAGATTCTGAATAGTATGTACAGTATATTTACAATAATAAATTACAAGAAAATGTTACAAAATTGAAAACCTTAGGCAACCTTTCTATTCTCTAAGCCGCGAAACCCCGCGACCGTCCCTAGGCTGAGCCCAGTGCCTCTGCTCGAGAGCATGAGAAGCTGCGCGAAGTGCGAGCTGTCGGACATTAGTCCCCGTAACTAGATGTTACATGGCCGGATGCCAAAACGTGCAAGGTTGCACGGAGATACCTCACGTCTTTCGACTCACTAGCGTATCCCCCGAGCGCATGTCGGCGCCGCAATAAATACCCCACGGCTCGTCCCCACACTCTACCAGCGGCGGGCGTCATTCGGCTCGCAAGCCAGCCCTCAGCAGATAGCAGCGGTCTTCAATGGACTCGCACTCAGGCACGCCCAGTTGTCCCGCTTATTTTGGGGCTGGGATTTCCTGCCCGGCGCGCGCCGGCGAGGCGCCGCCGCATTCCACCCCCATCCCCCATCCGGCTTAAGGCCGGGCTTTCCAGCGAAACGGCACGTGCGCCACCTCGCGACGCTACAGACCCTCCCATGCCGGGGGTGAGAATTTTTTTTCGCAGCAAAATATGCCCAGGAAAAAAATTCTGCTAGCTAAAGTACCTGGTCCTGAGACATACATCATAATTTTTTACATGAACATAATAATATCAAAACCCTATCTAGTCAAAATTTGTGAAATAAATCTGTGGGCTGTCCCCCCGTTTTTTCCTATGTTGCCATTTACATTTAAACCTTACATCTATTTACATACATAAATATTCTTGACGCATCTTGAACTACATAAAATCCTGAAATACAAAACATTTACTTTACATTGAAATATTACATGATAATTCTTGACGCCTCTTGCATTACATGAAAACCTGAAATATAAAATACAAAACATTTACGTTGCATTGAAGTATTACATAATAATTGTGGAATTCGTTATATACATCATGTGCCGTTCTTACTGAATTTATTGACACATGTATGTATCTACATATAAAAATGATCACAATAACAAAACAATTTTACCCTTGAATTTTATAAAATTATTTACATAGAATTTCACCGACATTTATACATGTCATGAACGTGTGTGTTCCCTACACTCGCCTGTGGATCAATTCACATAATCAAACATGCGACTAAGCGCATCTGCATTAACATTTTCTGAGCCCTTTTTGTGCATGATGCGTAAATCGAGGTGCTGAATTAAAAGGGACCAGCGTAATAATCTGGGGTTTTTGCCAGACGTATTACGCAACCAGACCAACGGGTTGTGGTCGGTTTCGACCTGAATTGTGGCCTGCCCGTCGAGATAAATCTTAAGTTTATCCAACCCCCAAATAAGAGCCAAACACTCAAGTTCTGAGGTGCCATAATGAGTTTCTGTATCACTTAATTTACGGCTTAGAAAAACAACTGGTTGTTCTACTCCCTCGTCATTTACTTGGTAGAGAACCACGCCTAAGCCTCTCTGAGATGCATCTGCCTGAACTCGAAATTCCTTGCTATAATCAGGAGCATATACCGCTGTTTTTTTCGCTAAGAGCTTGTCGCAACTCATTGAAAGACTTTTCACATGCCTCTGTCCAGACGACTTTACCCTGGCGCTCGCGTCCCCGCAGCGCATCTGTCAGTGCCGCCGCTTTCTCCGCAAACCCGGGTATCAAGCGTCGATAATATCCTACCAATCCGAGCAAAGAACGCACTTGTTTCTTTGATTCTGGTCTAGGAAAGTTCTGGATTGCTTGTATCTTGGCTTCGGCCGGCCGCAATTTCCCGTTACCGACGACGTAACCAAGATATTTTACATTAGCCCGCGCAAACAAGCACTTGCGCGGCTGCACTGTCAATTTGGCGGATTTCAATATACTAAAGACCGTATCTAGGTGCCGAATGTGTTCTTGCCAAGTGTTACTGAAAACCGCGATGTCATCAAGGTACGGTACCGCGAATTCTTGGCAGTTTTTTAGCAAAGTGCCCATGATTTTACAGCATTGATAAGGGCCGTTCTTTATCCCGAAGGGTAACCTAAGCGGTCGATACGTGCCGAAACTGGTCACGAACGCCGAATATCTCTGCGCCCTATCCGTAAGACCTATCTGCCAGAAACACTTACTTAAATCTAACACACTAATGATTTTAGCTGCAGCTACCTGTTCAATCCGTTCTTCGAGATTGGGTAACGGAAAGTAATCTGTTTTAATAATCTCGTTGAGGCGCCTAAAATCTATGCAGGGCCGTGGAGACTTGCCCGGGGCCTCGATCAGGATCATAGGAGATGTATAATCACTCTCCGCCTCCACAATGATGTTGTCGCGAAGCATTTTGTCCACCTCTTCCCGCAATATCTTAGTTTGTCTCGGCGACATGCGGTAGGGTGCACTTCGGACTACTTTATCAGTGTCAGTTAATTCAATGTCCATGGTCGTTACATCTGTAAGACCAGGTTCTCACTAAAAATACACCTGTATTTACAAATGACATTTTTAAGTGCTTCGCGGAACTCGGGTTCAACCTTAGTATCGTTTAGCATTTCTTCCGCGTCAAAGTCGTCGGAATCTAATCTTAACGCGTAGCGGTCTAACGCGTCTTCCTCGCCTGCGGCAGTGACCGTCGCAGAACCGAGAAAGTTCACGTATTCAGTACGTTGGTGATACTTTTTCATCATGTTGATGTGATACACGCGTGGTTCTTTCCGCCCCGGCATCTGAACTACGTAATTGTGTTCGGACATTTTCTCCCGAACTTCGCCTGGCCCGACCCACTGCACCGCGAGTTTCCGCGTTCTGTTAGGCGCCAAAACCAGCACCTTCGCGCCTATTTCAAAACTGCGCGAGATCGCCTTGCGGTCGTACCACACCTTACGCTTGCGTTGTTCTTCCGCCATTTTGGTATGGGCAAGTTCACGCGAACGCTTCAGTCTATTAATCAACTTGAACACGTGCTCAACCACCGTGCTCCCTTCGCTTTCTGCTGCACCCGCAAGCTTTTCGTAAAGCAGCGTCATGGGTGTGCGGAGATTTTTCCCATAGACTAACTCGGCTGGAGAAAAACCTATCGATTCGTGCACACTCGTGCGTAACGCGAACATAATTGCAGGAAGCTGGCACTCCCAGTCAGTCCTTGCCTCTAAACAAAGAACCTTCATCAACCGGTTCATGGTTCTGTGCATCCGTTCTACGGCATTAGATTGCGGATGATAAGGCGAACTTCTAATTAATCTAATGCAAAATCTCTCGGCGAATTCCGCCATCAGAGTGCTAGTAAAACAAGTTCCCTGATCTGTTTGAAGCTCTCGCGGAAATCCAATCCGACTGAACAGATCTAATAAAGCTTCAATGACCGTGACCGTCGTCAGATCACGTATGGGAATAGCCTCGGGATATTTTGTTGCTAAACACATTGCAGTTAGTATGAACTTGTTTCCTGACTCAGACTCGGGAAAAGGGCCACAAGCATCTACATTTACTTTCTCAAACGCCTCACCCGTTATAGGTACAATTTTTAAAGGCGCGCGAAGCTTCTCGCCGCCGTTACCTACGCGCTGGCAACTATCGCAGCTACGTACGTAATTTTCCATATCTTTGTAACAGTTCGGCCAGAAGAAATACTTGGCCATCGCGTCTTTACTTTTTGTGACACCTAAATGACCGTGGGCGACTTCATGGCAAAGCTTCAATATGGTGCCACGATACACCCGCGGAGTCACAAGCATGGAGAATTGCTCACCGCGCTTGCTCTGCCGTTTCCGGAACAAAAGGCCGCGTTCTATAAAATAATCGCGCCGTTCCGTTTCTGGGCCTTCGGCTAGCTCGAATAGCGGTAAGAGCTCTTCATCCTGTCTCTGAGCTTTCGCAAATTCGGACGGGTCTA
The DNA here is from genome assembly GCA_031308135.1 of Acheta domesticus. Lineage (NCBI taxonomy): Eukaryota > Metazoa > Arthropoda > Insecta > Orthoptera > Gryllidae > Acheta > Acheta domesticus. Next base: position 237,888,141 of record JAHLJT010000631.1, read on the forward strand.
AACGGGACAATGCAACGCTCCCGGAATCTACTTCAAATTCCGCGTTGCTTTCAACAACATTGCCCGGGTCATTTACCTCGCCTAACAAGACACAAGTTTCCTCGTCGGGAGCTTTCGCGTCCGACGCAGGTTTTTGGGGTGCGTCGCGCGCACGACTTGTTCCTACGACCACGCCTAGCTCGACCGCTCCTTCCCCCAAAGCCTCGTTCATGACCGCAACCGGTGCGTCACCAGGGCGCTCGGCGGCCGGCGCGTTGCCTGGCGCCGCCGCCATCGCCTCCGGCCCCACCCCGTCGCCCTGCCCGGCCGCCGTCTGGGCACGGGTTCGCACCGCACAAAGAAACTGCGGTTCTAAAAACCCTTGCCTGATTTCCGAGAGAAGCGTGGCAGATCGATTACTCAGAATGTAATATTCTAAGTCGCAATTTTTCGCGACTGCGGCTTCGGTAACAAGCTTACCGAACGGGCCTACGATTTCTACCTTAGCTACAGGTAGATTTTTCGGCGCCTCGTCCAAGGGCTGCTTAACCCATACGGATTCGCCGGTATATTGATTCGGCCTGACGTATTTGCTGTTGATCAGATCAACCGTCGCCCCAGAATCTCGTAAGAAGGAAATAGGATTTCCGCAAACCGTGCCGAAAAACGTGTGAGGAAGCAACAATTCCTGCGCACTGGTGTCGACAACGTGACACATTTTCTCGCTTGATTTGAGCTGAGGGCAGTATTTCTTAATGTGCCCCGGTTTTTTACATAAATAGCACGTGCGTTCCTGCGGCTTGTCGAATTCCGCGTTCCTATCTGCCTTGGGCGCTGCGGGCTTAGAAATGGAAGGCACGCTCTCCGTCACCTTTTTCCACTTTTGTTCCCCCACAGGCTCCTTGTGATTAACCTTAGAAAAATCTTTCCTATACGCACTAGACCTATTGTTTTCGTAGGTGTCCAGCCTACGCGCCAGATCTTGGGACTGCGAAACCTCGCCCCAAACATCTACGAAATGGGCACGTATGTCCGCCGGCACCTTCCGTTTCATCTGATCGGTGACAATCAAATCTAATAATTGATCATAAGTTTCAACTTTCAACCCTGAAATCCATTTCTGGCAATAGTTCGTCAGTTCGCGAGCATAAACATTCCATGTAGTTTTCGCACCCTTTGCATGACTGCAAAACATCTGACGACATTTTTCAGGCGTGAATTTGTACATATCCAAAAGCTGCGTTTTGATTTGATTATAATCCTGCTCTGAAGAATCTGATCCTACAACTAACCATGTATTTATTTCATTGGGAAGCAATCCCATTAATTGACTGACCCATTCTACCGGCGCAATGTCGAGCTGACGAGCATGCGCCTCAAATACACTTAAAAACAAGGTAATATCCTCACCTTCGCCTTTGAATTTATCCATAACATGGCTGATACGGATACTACTTCTGTTTCCCGAATCTCTACTACCTAAAGATTCGCGCGAGGTAGCCTGATTAGCTAATTTCAGCCGTTCGAGTTCGTACTGCCGTTGTTCGAGTTCGTACTGCCGTTCTTGCTCTTTTTCCTGCCGTTCTCGCTCTTTTTCCTCGAGTTCGCGTAATCTTTCCTGCTCCTTTAATTCAAGTTCGCGTGCTTCTGCGACCTGTTCTTTCTCCTGATCAGCAAGTTGTTTCACGAATATTTCATCGTACTGCTCGCTTCCCGTGATGATAGATTTTAATCTAACTATCGTCTCGTTCCCTTCCAACGTTTCCCCCATCTCCGTCGCGACCCTAACAAGCACCTCTTTCCTATAACCCGCTAAGAAAGACATTTTGCCTGAATTGATCCCCGGCCAGTACAAAAAACACACTTACGTTCAGTTGACCTCGGTGTCGCGTGAGCGCCAGCGCCTTCTGGATCCGGTGTTCTGGCCTCCTTCCTTCCTCTCGTTCTGGTCCGTCCGGGATGTCTCCTTCCAGTGCCAGTACCAATACCAGCTCCAGTTCCAGTACCAGTTCCAGCTCCAGTTCCAGTACCAATACCAATTCCAGTTCCAAGTTTTAGAAAAGAAAGGTTCCGAGTCGGATTGTACCGCCCCGAAACTACCGTACCGAATTACCGCACTTTCGGTTTCTCGTGGCGTGCACGACTCTGCCGGCGCCACGTAATTACGACGCGTGTGCACCTTTAACTGCGGTACACTGTCTTTACGCGTACTAGTCCAGTTTTAGACAAAAACTGTGGCACTCCGGCGTGAGTTTACAATAACTGCTGCTACCAGTTTTAGACAAAAACTGCGGCACACCGGCGTGAGTTTACGATAACCGCTGCCACCAGTTTTAGAAAAGAAAGGTTCCGAGTCTGTGGCGTACTGGACATGAAAAGCACAGACGACAGATTCTGAATAGTATGTACAGTATATTTACAATAATAAATTACAAGAAAATGTTACAAAATTGAAAACCTTAGGCAACCTTTCTATTCTCTAAGCCGCGAAACCCCGCGACCGTCCCTAGGCTGAGCCCAGTGCCTCTGCTCGAGAGCATGAGAAGCTGCGCGAAGTGCGAGCTGTCGGACATTAGTCCCCGTAACTAGATGTTACATGGCCGGATGCCAAAACGTGCAAGGTTGCACGGAGATACCTCACGTCTTTCGACTCACTAGCGTATCCCCCGAGCGCATGTCGGCGCCGCAATAAATACCCCACGGCTCGTCCCCCACTCTACCAGCGGCGGGCGTCATTCGGCTCGCAAGCCAGCCCTCAGCAGATAGCAGCGGTCTTCAATGGACTCGCACTCAGGCACGCCCAGTTGTCCCGCTTATTTTGGGGCTGGGATTTCCTGCCCGGCGCGCGCCGGCGAGGCGCCGCCGCATTCCACCCCCATCCCCCATCCGGCTTAAGGCCGGGCTTTCCAGCGAAACGGCACGTGCGCCACCTCGCGACGCTACAATAGCAACGGCCTGAAATGCAAGCTTTTCTCAAAAACACATTCATTAAAATTATAGATCTAAATGGCAACAACGTCATTAACACAATCATATTACGATGCAATTCAGTTAGCACTTTTCGTGAACTACACAAATATAACGGTTGAAAATGAACTTAAAATATATCCCAGTATTCTTTGAAATAAAAATTTAAAAAAGGTTTGAAAGTGAATTATGTAACAATCCCCTAAAAACTGTAACCCAAAAATCGTGTTAGCGCGAATGACCCATTTGAAGAACGCGTCGCGTCGCGTCGCGTCGCGTCGCGTCGCGTCGCGTCGCGTCGCGTTCAGTCGCGTCGCGTTGAGTCGCGTCGCGTTGAGTCGCGTCGCGTTGAGTCGCGTCGCGTTGAGTCGCGTCGCGTTGAGTCGCGTCGCGTTGAGTCGCGCCGCGTCGCGTCGCGCCGCGTCGCGCCGCGTCGGGTCGCGTCTGCCTTCGCCGCAACCCACTGCCGGGGCCGCGCCTTGGCACGGAGCGCTCCGGGCGAAGAACGGGGCCGGCTTCTTCCGGGTCGCCGGTTCGATCGCAGCCCGCTGACTCACGCCCCGCGCAGCGCCGCGCCGCGCCGCGCCGCGCAGCGGTGCCCTGGCCAGAGAGCGAGCAATAAAGCCGTCAGCGGCAGCGCCGGCCAGCACCGCCCGCCCGCCCGCAGCGCGGCGCGCCGGCGACGTATTATTTCGAGTGGCGTGCGTGGGTGCCCGACGCTACGCTCCACGCTCCTTCCCCATTCGCTGCCCCGGGGGTATATATTTTCACCTTTCATTCGACATATTTTCCGGTCTCTAATCTTAGGCATTTGTTTTGCCCGTTTTTCCAAGCACTTATGAAGATCGTGACAAGATGGAAAATAAAATTAAAATTATATAAAGTACAAGAATTTTGTGTAACAGGAAGATGCTTTTATAACAATGTAAAACTGTGAAATAAACAAACATCAAAAAGCAATTAAATCTCTAGGTGATTTCTCCTTCTTCCTTCCAACTTTCCTCATTTTTCTTCTATCCCTCCCCATACCCATCCTCCTGCTTGCTTAACATTTCCTTTCACAAAATCTGTTTAAATGCAGAACACAATTTCCATAAATATGATCAATGCCTGATTTTCCCCTTTGGGAAAGTGATGTTCTCCAATTATATAGCATGCCTGTTAATGGTTAAACAAAGTTAATTGTATTTTTAATTGCATCTTTGAAGTTAATATTTCATTTTCCACGTAGTTATGTTTCATTTACTTACTAGTAAAATATGCCATAATAAATAAAAATGTTTCATGGAAAAGGGGCCCAGAAATGGACAGGTCCCTCTCTCTTGATTTGCAAGGTGCATGCCCATATTAATAAAACAAGCTCTCAGGGAGCACTGGTTTCGTTAGCGCACTTTGTTTCGTGACGTTGGTCATCCGCTAGGAGAAAGGTAATAAGAAAGCTTATTAAATAGGTCGTAAACAAATGGTAGAAGCAAAAGAACTTGCTTACGTTTCTAGGAAAAAGAGGAATAACAAGTTGGCAAATTAATCCGGGGCGATTGTAGAAACGGCAGTCGAAATTGTCTACGAAGATTGCTAAAGTCCATTTCCCATGTGCTTTTAAGAAAACGGCAACAGAAAAAATAATACGGGCACGGGGAGGCTAGAAAGAATGTCATCGTGGTGATAGTATGCCGCGCGACGGTGGAAAAAAGAAAGGACGAGAGCGAGAAAGATAAGGGGGAAAGAGAAGGGAAAGAAATAATCCGGCGGGTCGCCAGATGATGGCGCGTCTCAATCCACAAATCACGTTTTTATGATATTTTCATTCCGAGCGCCAGCGCGCTGTCTCGCGCCACCTGGCGGCGACGTCAGAGCTGCGACGCGACGCGATGCGATGCGGGCGTTCCCACTTGCTCTCGCTTCAGACGACGAAAATGGCGGCTTCGGGGAGCAAGGAAGAGCAAGACGACGTCAAACAGGGAAAAAAAAAATTTCCGGGATGGTGAACGTAACGCAACGAGAAGAACTCACGAGTTTTTCAAAAATACATTTGGACGACTATGCAGGGTATGGTGTACAGCAATCGATTGCAATCTCGATCTTGCGTTGCGCAGATGCACGAAAGTGATGCGAAACTCAAACTGAGCAGGCACAGAAGATCGATAGTGTTGTCTGTTGCTGTAACGCTGCTGCGCCGTGCAAAAACTGCCTATTGTAGTAGTCGTTTTTCCGAAAGATCGCTCGTTAGAAGAGTTTTAATTGAGAGTAACTCTGTGATCGAGGAGGTGAGAGATATTTTGTATAAACGCAATCAATGAAAAGATTAACGCAAATATGCGAACTTTTGGGAGGAAGTTCCCAGGTTAGTGAGGTGCGGGCGTGGAGCGTCCGTGGGCGACAGACGCCAAGGTACGCCGGGCAGCGCCGCTCCGTGCCTCCTAACCGGCGCGTGGTTCGCACTTCTGCCGGCAGAGCGCACGCCCGGTCGCCCACGGTGGCTCTCCGCGTTCCCAGTGCAACGGCGAAGCCCAGCGCCACGACAAAGCGGCTGAGTGGAATTCGAGTATTCATAAAAATAGAGAATGAAGAAAATTAAAACCTACGCTGCAATTGTCCTGCGTTCTTAATTCTTCTAACGGGGAAGCGATCAAAACTAAATTCAAGGTAGCGGGCGAATGTCATTTTCACGTTCAGTTTGTGAATTAAACTCATTATATATTATTATTAAAAATTATATACATATCATAAAACTGAATTACAAAAAACCGGGTTTAGAGACTTCGAAAACACATCATTCCTTATTTAATATAATGTTTTTTACTGCATTTAATGCGTGCGCTTTTGATTCTTGTTCGAGAATAGAAAAATCTGCTAATAATTTAAAACTACAAATTAATGTTCTCCTGTGTCTACACATAACATCCATACAACACGTACATTTCATTCGATAATTTTACTTACTGTTAGTTTCATTGAAGAGCTCCAGGTACTGTAAAGTGCAACGCATTTTATCTCATTAATTTGGAGACCATCTCGCAGTTATTTCCCACTTCATAAATATGAGGGAGCAAACGGTCAAGGATGCTGCCCACAAACATGCTAATTATAAACGAAGCCAGTGAATACAACGACTAACAAAAGTATGAAATGAGACAGCACTAAAATTTTCTCGGAAAGTATTCAGTATTAGGCGGATAAATTTACCGCTTCTCGTCACAGGAGATTCATCCATCCAATTTGGCTTACTTCCTTGGACACGCATATATTCTCACTGTCGACATTATTCTGTAATTTATTCCGCAGAGTGTGCAATATACCTTCTCGTTAAAAAGACAACACCAATCCAAGAGGGGTGATAATTAGAATGCAATTTTTAAAGGAATTATAGTAGTGTCACCCAAGCAGGAATTATTCTGGGCAGCATTAAATAGAAGAGGAATCTGGCGGGAAGAGGGAAAGAGAGTAAAGGAGACACTCATCACAGAAGGAATCGCCGTTCACCAGAAGAAGGAAAAAGAAAAAGACGCCTGTGAAAGGAACGACGCGGAGTGGGATAAGCTGCAACAGCGTGTAGTGCCAGAGAACTCCCGTGGCGGTCTTAAATATAGCCTCCCTTGGCACCAGGAATTAGCCAGGGGCGTGGGGACGAAAGGGCGGGGACGGGGCCGAAAGAGAAAACTTTTCAGTCTCATACCATCACTTCTTCACTTCTCCACCAGCGCACACGTGCTCGCTCGCGCCTACGCGATGAGGATGTTTTCTTCGGTTTTTCTTTCTTTCTTTTTTTCTTGACCGGTATGAAACCAAAATAAAAGAAGTAATCATGAATTCGATGACAGAGTGACGTTCAGCGTAGGGTGGACAGACGAAACGACAAATGGGACTCTTTTGAAAACTTGGAAATCAGAAAAAAAAAATGCTACTGCCAATGGGCACTTCATCTGTAAAATGTCTAAATATCAGGCACAAATAGAACAAAAGACGCTTAAAGATGGCAAAAGACGCCACTTTCGTTGAACTCTTAGAATTTTTGAAAATTTACAAAAAGTTCAATTAATGCGAGATAGTATGTGCTATGTTAGCACTTTAGTTCTAATGATAAATATAAATTTATTCCTTCGTAAATGTGGCCAAATCTTGATATAATTAGTTCTAATATTAAAAGAGTCTGTACAAAGTAGATTCTGCTAACAAAATCGATCACGAGTTTAACTTATTGTTGGGTTATTTCCACAACTTAAATCTGTGGCAGGAATTAGTTTCTGCTACGAGTAATGTAATCAAAGTTTTCAGAGTACATTTGTCAAAATCAGTTATATTTCCATACCTACCTCTTCGATAGCGCCTGGACTGTAACTTGCCGGCCATTTATTGTGGTTTGGAAATCATAAAATTACAGGCATATGAAGGGACACAAACGACTCCGCCCAACATTAAACAAGACTATAGTACCGGCAGTAAGAAAATAGGATGAGTTTTATTCCAAGGAGTAACTGTACAATTTATGATAACTTGGGGGTAATCATATTTACACGAGGAAGCCATCACGGCAAATCCAATGTCGATCAACGGCCATACGCCGAAAGGAAATACTTCTCAACTAACTGCGCGGAGAACGAATAAAACGCCCGCACGCTCCACGCGGCAGCATTACGCAGCGGCCAACACACGCGCCTTGCAGGCGCCGCTTCATATTACCTCCGCTGAGCGGCGCACATTCTCGATGCTTGTAACGAGTAATAACACAGCGATAAAAGTTACTGTGGACCGTAATGACAAGCGCGCTAGCGGCGAGGGGAAACGAACCTGATTAAACGAATTAATAAGCTATTTGGAAGAAACGACACGGCGGCGCGGGCGGTAGCAGAGGTGGAAGGAGTAGCTGCTGTAAACGGGTGTAGAACACGGGGGAGATTCGGTGTGGGCAATAAAGCACAAATACGAGCTATTAGGTCTTAATGACCCGGTGCGATATCGGTAAACAGCGCCAGAAGAAAGCAGGCAGCTCGCGTCGCCGCCGGGGCCCGGGAGAGGGCGCGTCCAATGTCTAATGCTTGCCATTTTTCCCGCCCCTGCCGCGCCCGCCGCCATTCTTCACTCTTCATTATTCCCCGGCCCCCCCCCTGCGCCCCCCCCCCCCCCCCATGGGCCCCGCTGCGGCCACTGCCCTGCCCCCCACCCCACCTCCCCTCCCCGCGCGCCCCATGCCGCGCCGCTCCCATTACTCCCCGACGGCCCTAATGATGTGTGTAGTGGGCAAAATGAATACAATACAAGAAAAACGCCGGTTCGATTAAGACCCACAAATCGATAACAAGTCGATGCAGAACGAGTCTATCTGATCGACCGTCCTAAATGTCACTGCCCAGAGAAGGCGTTTGAGACGGCGAGGCAAAGCAAAGGACGGAGGAGGAGAGAAGAAGAAGAAGAAGAAGAAGCAGGGTCGAAAACAGTCAGGTCGTTAGAAGGGATGCAAGTCCTTACAAGAGAACGCGTCCACAGGAGGTAGATGAGGAGGCACATTGTGGTTCGTTCAGAGGGGAACAAATGGGCCGATCATTTGGAGAGAGCGCCAAGAAATCAAGTGCCCTTGAAAAAAAAACACGATCTCAAATCGACGCCTTTGCTTGCATTTGAAGCCTAGTTGGGAAGGTTCACAAAACAATCAAGGTACTAGAAACTCATGGAATCGATAGAAACATTCCAGAACTGTTTCAAAACAGATGTAAATAAAATAAAAAAAAACACACGTAAAAAAACGAAAATAACCTATTTGAATCATTATACAATTGGTGACAACTGAGTTGTGGAATTTGAACACAAGTGCAAAGTTTAATCAATGAATCTAGAAAAAATAAATATGATGCAATCCCGAAAATTGTGAAATCTATTCCAGAGAAACAACCCAAATATATCCGGAACAAAAAATTATACACACTTGTATGAGTACTTAGTGAACAGTAACTTTTAACGTGGTACCCACAACAATCACCCGACAGCTAAAATTTCAAAAAAATCTCACGGTTGATGTCATTTAAAAAGCGAATTAAAGAAAAACACTTTACGTAACGCCGTTTCGCGCTCTAGCCATGTCGCCGGGTAGCGCTCCCGAGGAACAGCTGCAAGAAACGGGAGACCAGCGTTCCTCATTCCTACGAGAGGCAGCACGTCGCGTTTCGGTGCGTAAGCCTGACAAATGACTGCGTTCCGAAATGCACAACGACTCTGGAAATGGCATGGTTGCAAGGTTCGTAGGAGACGAGTTGGAAAAGTATTCAATAAACGACTATTTTAATCAGTTTTTTTATTCAATTAACAACGTCAAAAGCGGATTTTCCGCATTAATAATATTATTAATTTCAGCAGGCAAAGTCACCGCAAAATAAATCATCGACCTAAGAATAAAAAACAAAAATAGGTCTCATAATAAACAAAAAGAATGAAATTGCAACTTCAGTAACAAACGAATTAATTACACGCGATGATGAAAACAGTGTACTGCAAGCCATACATATGCTGAATCATGATGCATTTTTTTCATTTATTAATGAATAATTCCACATAATGAGCACAAAGTAAGGTGATCGACCCTGCACTTCAAGGACGAAGCGCGGATAAAAAAACGAAGGCAAAAAGCATGAAGCCAACCTTAACTAAAACCTTGCTATCACAAATGAAACATTATTAACACACTACTGAAAACTCACTTGTGCTATACTTCACTATCTGACTAACGACAAATCATCGGTAAAATTGTAGGTACCTTTTCTTATTGAAAGGAAATAACATTCATTTTTCTATCAAATTCTTTACCTCATTGGTAGAAAAAGGAATAAAATTTGATTGTCAATAAGAAGAGGAAACTAAAACATAGGAAAGGAAAACTTCAATGCAATTTTATAAAGCCCTAGTTACTACGAAAAAGTTTTTGTAAAAATATTGGTATTTTCACAGATTTAATTAATGTATCAGCCGCTCATGACCTGTGTAATTTAAACGACTTAAAATAAAAATAATTCTGTCGGCTAGTGGCCGAGATCGCCGTAGTGACCTCAGACCGACGGGTGCGCGGTTTCGAGCCCCGCTTCGGGTATGGTTGTATGTATTCGTACTTCACCCCCTATCGTCTCATCCATAACGTTAAATCCAATAGAAACCGGTAATCACCTAGTAGTTGAGGCGACTTTAAATAACCAAAAAGCTACAACTTTAACAACCTACAGATAATCAACATTTTAATACAGACGATTTTCATCTGCAAGGAAGCATTTGCAACTTAACATTTTTCGAATAAGCAGCCCGAGCAGGTCGTGGAGCGGACGCGAGTAGTACCGCAGCGCGAGGCTCAGTGCAGCGAGTGACCCCGAGGCGGGTGGGCGGGGCGGGGCGGGCGGGGCGGGAGGGACGGCGCATCTGATAGGCGCGCGCGCCAATTAGTGACGGGCGGCAAACGTGGCGGCGGCGGCGGCGGCGGCCACTTCATTAGCGGCGCCTCCGCGCACATTCCTCCCCTCCCCCCCCCCCTCCCCCCCCCACCCGCCCCCGTCGGCGACGCCTTTCCGGGAGCGGCGGTGCGCTCCGCCCCGCTCACCTCAGCCCGCCAGCGCACTCACAATACGCAGCTCGTCACGTGAATAGTGCTAGCTCCAGGGTGGCCACTCGTTTCCTCCAAGAAATTCCACACACTTTTCCCGCTTTTCCAGAGCACTGCTGCTGTTTCACTGTCGAATTTGTAATTTCTCGCTCTTTAAAGATAACATTAAAGCATGTCTTGGAACTATTTGTCATCTCTCTTGATTTCGCAATGATAAAGTATAAATAAGAAAATAGAAATTTATCAGAAGAGAACGCCGTACTTGTTTCAGCGAATATCTACATTTATAACATCTCAAAGTTTTCCCTGACTTCTAACGATTGTTTCACAAATTTCTTGATGTTTCCCTGTCTTTTTCAGAGCTAGGAAATTACTATATTTTAGGTTTTCCATGTAGTCCAGAATGTGATCACACTGAAATTCAAACTTTCCGAAATCATAGTAATATTATTAATAATTATTTTTCAAGATACTTAATCAGCAATTTTTGCTGCTGTTCAAGTAAGTAAACTACTGACATTTTCACGCACACACAGAATTCAAATGCTTTTTTGAACAAGGTGATATTTTACATTCCTGTCCGGAGAGATTCATCTCATTTGACATTGGAAACTTTATAGAAAATGTTTTTAAATACAAAAAAATGTGATGAAAAAGACATTAAATCAACTGAAATATGTTAATAGAACTTATTAAAAAAATGAAATTAAATAAAAAATGCACTATGAAGTTAGGCACAGTAACTAACCAGTAACTTTTTCCCGTGTTCATCGCATTCATTTCGTCCGCAAGAAAATCCAGTAGCCAGTCGCAATATAATGAATTACCTTATTGAAAAAAAAACACCCGCTTCCCGTTCGGCCGTAAATACACAGCAGCGCGGTAACACCCAATGATAAATACACACGACGAGTGGTCATTCCCGAAGCACGACGTAATTTCCCCGTAAAACGAATCGACTCGCATTACGAGATGAATCCAATGAAGGAAAACAAACACAAGAATGTAGTACTTAGGAGGCTGAATGGAGTAAATAAATAATTGGAAGGCAAGCCACGCGCGACGCCGTCGGATCGCCACGTCGCGCCCGATAAATTAGGGGGCGGACGGGCGGCGCGGCGCGCGCGGCGCGGCGCGGTTGGACGAGCGGACGAAGGCACGTCGCGCGGCACAGGCAAAGGCGGCCCGGCCAGGCCCGGCCCGGCCCGTCCGCCCCCCGTCAACTTTCGGCACCATGTTTCCTCCTCACGTCAGGGCGCCGCCGTGGAGGCTGTCACCACACGTCGCCAAATTGCCGCTCGCCCTCTCTCCCGCCCCCGCCCCGCCCGCCGCCGCGCCCCGCCACTCCTTCGCCGTTGCGTCCGCGAGTACGGCCTATTTTTAAAATGAGGACTAGGGCTCCGAAAATATACCGTCGGCATCAGGACGCTGCCATTTGCTCGTAAAGGCGACGGCGTCCACCAGCCCCCTTCCCCCCTCCCCTCCACCGCCCCGGCCGCGAAGCGCTTCCAAAAATTTGGGGCTCACCTCTGCCCCTTTGGCGCGGAGGGGGCGGGGTGGGGGCGGAGGCACGGACGCAACGGCCCCCGCATGGCGTGGAATGTGGACCCTGGCACGACTCGGAAATGGCAAGTGCAACAACGACCACAAGTACTCAGAATTGAAGAATACAAATATGTCATTAAACGAAAATTAATACGTGTGCGGTTACTATTTTGATTAGTGCAGTAGCATGAATTAGAATAACGAAATACAATTTTAACAAAGAAAGCAAGACAATGTTATAAAAATTATGATCATGTGGTGAATATATAAATATTATTTGAAAACTTCCAGCAAAATATCTTTACGATAATAACAAGATACCTGGGTGGAAAAACATATACAATTAGCTGGGAGTATTAGGATGTGATCTTCACTCGTAACACGAAAAAAAAAAAATGTGTCGAACAGACGCGAATTTGAGATCTTCCCGTCATGGCACGTACAATACAATACCACAAAGTTTTTAAATGAAAGCAGAATTATTCTCGTCTGCTTTGCTCGTTCTCCATTGCAGTTCGCATAAGGACGCTCCTCGCCAGTTGAGACAGGCGCAAGAGAAGAATCCGCACGCGTGCGCACGGGGGGACGAGAGGGGGGGTGAGGGGGGAAAATTAAAAATGGGACCCCGTACCCTTACGTAATACAACATGTTATTTCCTTATATGTTCATTCTCTGATTCCCACAATTTAACCCGACGATTTCGTAAATTGTTAAAAGAGTTAGGGAAAAAGGCTCGGCAAACCACGCGGCAACAGTACATAAAATCAATTGCATTTTTAATTCTCATTAAAATTATAATTTTCATTCTCCTTGCATGCTCAGACCATTAGCTAGTAAAGTAATGTCTTGTAAATAAAGGTCAATGAACAAGTGGGCCAGAAATATATTTGACACACACACACCGGCTCCGCGAGCGTATGGATACACCGTTTCCATTCGGCGCACACACGAGGCGGCACTGCACCGGCTGCGCGCCCTCACCCAATTTCGTCTGCAGCGCAAGATTGCCAAACCGCAATTTTTCAATCAAAAAGAATTACCCGTTACGGCGCGACAGGTGTGATGATCAAGTCGGAGAACAAAACTAATTCCGCACTTATTATCATAATTACTCCGCGACGTTATCGGTGAAATACAATTAAAACGCTGTCACGCAAATTATTTTGAAATATTTACGTGCTTAAAACGCGATCACCACACTGAAGTTTTGACAACCTTTTATTTAATTTACTTTCACGGGATAATTAAAACAATTAATTCGCAACGCTCCATCAAACGACAATATTTGAATATATGATAGGAAGGATGCTTGTTACACGCCTGCTGGTTAACGGGGAAAAAAATGTACAATATTTCGTTGTGTCAAAACAGCCCAAAGATGAAACGCAGAATTAATTGGCAGCACGTGCGCACACAAGGCAATGGCGGGATGGGGGGGGAGGGGACGGGGGCCAGGAGGGCGACGGCGGCGGCGGTGGCGGGGCCGGGAGAGGTGGCGGCCGGAGCATCATGGTTTTGAATGGAGACCGCGGATGGAGACCACAGACCATATCCGTTATCTCAATGATTAATGCATTCTGTTTGTTTAATCGGAAACCGGTGCATCAATGAAAGCACCGAAACGCCGCACCCGACTGCGCGCCCCCGGTTGCACTCGCAGGCCCCCCCCGCCCCCCCCACCGGTCACGCGTGCCTCAGGTCGCGCACGCCGACGCACGCGCGCATATATCTGTGATTGTGCGAGCGAGCGCGCCGCCGCGGGGGGGTTTAATATTTTAACGAAACTTATTCCCAGCAGTGCTATTAACCACACAAATGCGCCGATAATATTTTAAAACGAGTTACAATTAAAAGGATGCCACTCTGGAGTATTGTTTGAAGGTATTTTGTTACCATAAAGCCAGGCGCGACCACATGGGATTTTTCATGCGGTATCATAAATCTCGTACGGCACCGCTCAGTTTACTTCAATAAAAACTGAATAAATACCGGTTGCGGGCACGATAATTTCCTCACCCGCCGCCGCCGCGCCGCCGGCACCTCGCGGCGACCCTGCGTCACGAGGGCGGGTATCGACGCATCGATGATCGATCTGCGGGGCGACCCGCGGCGCGCCCTTCACCCCCACCCCACCCCCGGCGTCCACGGGAGCGCCCAAATTTCCCGCAAGGACCAACGCACCAGCGGGCCACGAGCGGCCGCGCGGGCGAGCCAGCGGAAAATTAAAATCATTCCAAACGTCCACGTTTGGAGAGGATCATGCGTGAATACGGATCAATTGAAACTTGAAAAAAAAATGGAATGGACACGCTTGCAACAGCAATTGAACACTCACGCGCACCTACGAGAAGCTTTCACGTGGATTATATACTGGTTGGTGGTGTTCTCCCAAAGAGGCCAACTATTTCCTCAAACTGTGAGCACTACGGAACACACAGGATACAAGGACACGCTTTTCCATAAAACCAGCTCCCTGGTCAGTCTTACCTACTTGGATCACACTGTTCATGCATGTTTTGCGCAATACTACTGAAAAGTTTCGGCGCCAAAAAAAAAAGAAAAGAAAACGAGTTTTTGGCTACTTGTTTTACTGAAATACATTTCAGAAAGTGGTGTTCAAATAGACCGAGCACATTATTGGGAATATAAAAAAGT
>JAHLJT010000631.1:237903863-238083421 GCA_031308135.1 Acheta domesticus
TCTAGCAGTGACGGACGACCATTGTGACGGGGGCCTTCGGGGCAAATCGATACGACAGTGCTCGTGGCAACCAGAAACCGCACACACGGCGAAGAAACAAGTTAGCAACACGGTGTAACTCCAGCGAAATTGTATGTGACATTCAAACATCAGAGATTATTCGAACAGAAACACTGCGCCTTTTACGCTAGATCATTTTGTTACATGTGGATAAGTATTATGAAGGATATTGTATACAGTGAATTACAACGTTGAAGAGGCATGACAAATCATTCAATTAATACTCATTAAAGAATAACTACTGTATAGACATAATAAAATTATTTCATATACATTACGAACAATTTCAACATATAATTTAATGTAGATAAATAGTAACAAATAGCCATTATACTTAACTGCTTGCTAGTTGAGAAATAATCGTATGAGCGTGCACCCTAAAAACCCAAACCATAAAATGAACTCCCCGTCTCTATTTTTTCTACAGCTTCCGAGAATATGTGAAGGAAACGCTGCATACACAGGAGCCGGGAGGCATGCACCACCTTTAATAAATTTCACGAAGGTAGCGCGTGTGGTCCGCCCCCTCGCAACAAGAGGCCCTAATGAGTCGCCGCTCCCCCCCCCCCCCGCGCCGGTTCCTTCCACGCGTCCCCGCCCACGTATCTTCCGCCCCGCGCAGCCAACCGCAGCCACCGAATAAAGGTGGAAAGCGCGTGTTTTACGAGGGGCGCGCGCGCGGTCCCTGGGGCGCGCCTGATCGTCACTTGTCAACGAGTTACCTCTTTTTGCGGGCGGGCGGGCGTTCGCCGCGAAGAGGGCGTTCTTCCATAAAAATAAAATACCCCGCCCCACCCCTCCACGTCGCGCGTTTCTTGCGCTGTCGAGAGCGCGCCGCCGCCGCCGCCGCCCCCGCCCCCGCGTTGGAGCGGAGCAACCCCTCGCGCGCGCACAACCCCTTCCGACCCCCGCGGGAAGATTTGCAATTCAATGGTTGCGGCGGACAGGTACTGCGTATGGAAATGGCGCCCCGTCGACCCTCCCACAAGTGGCGGTATCGGCGGGCGCAACGGTCGCCCGCCCCGCCCCGCCCCGCCCCCGCGACCGCGCTACACGAAGCGAGCGGGGGGCCCTTTTATAGACGGGGTGCGGGGGCGGGGGCGGAGGGGGGACGAAACGCCGCCCGCACCGTGTCTTGTAGTGGGCGGGCTTCCAATTGATTTAAAACGCGCGTCTCCTCCTCCGTCCGCCTCGCAGTACAACAAAGGGTTGTAGTCATGCCGCCGCAGACAAAAGTACAGACTAATTCTGGCGCGACTATCAAGAGAGAAGAGAACTGAGAAGGGAAGAAAAATTCGGCTCCACCCACTCCAGACAGCGCGCGGGTCGGTGGTGCTTTGCGGACTCGCTTTAAAGTCGTCTCGTGGCCCCGGACACGGCTCCTTCAGAGTCGACGAGACATGGGATGTCTGTTTACGCGGCGGTGCGGGGCGCCGGGGCCGCTCACTTGTTACAATCGTTCCCCAAATGAAAACGGCTTTTTGAGTGGCCGTAGCTGTCCCCGCCAGGCCCCGCGTTAGCCGGACCCTTTTGGCCCAGTTCAACGACCTTAATAAGTCTTGGCGCATAACTAAGCGCTAGGCAATGATCTCTGAAGCGCACACGAAAGAAAAAAAAAGGAAAAACAGAATGGAATGAATCCACCCGCCAGAGAAAATACGGTAAGTACATTAACCTGTATTTTCTTGGATGCGAATACAACTCTTATCTGTTTTAAATTACCTTAAATACTGTATTCTCTGAAAACTGATACTATAAAAAATTCAAAGATAAATTGTAAGGAATTCCACTTCAATCTTATCTTTCGATGAAAATCTGATTATCGACAACATAACTAAAAACATTCAAACAAAACATTTTCAATAATTTCATGTTTATCTGAAGTCAACAAGAGAGCTAGCGTGACGGCCGTTCGTGCTTTCGAAATCTACAAGAATCAGCGAACGAAAGGAAATTAATTGCATTTGGGAGTACTGCTGCAATTAACGCAGCCTTCTTATAGCTGCCAGAGACGATACGAGCAAAGAACGCCGAAGGAATGCCTGCGATGTTTCATTAGAGTGGTGACGGCATCTTTAGAACGCTCGATGATATTACTCCAAACACAATCCAATAAGAAAACTCCAACAACGTAATTTCTTCACTCTCTCACGAGCAAAAAACATCTCCCGTTTGAAATTAAGTATGGTGCAGAAGAGAGAAAGAGCTGCGAGTATATTCCAAGACTCGAGATACGGGAATCCGCAGGAAACTTTGATATTAAACTTAAACCTAAAACGCGAAGAAGATTAAAATCTTTTCATCACAAGTTGTTCCTTCTGATGCTCTTTTATGAACTTGAAATTTAAGGCGGAGCACGCTCCTTCACGAGATAATACCCTTCATTTCTCGATAACGTGTTAATATTAGCAGACTGTTCCTTCGTTCGGGGATTTAATTTCGTTATCGTATTTTGCCCAGTCTCGGTTTTGCGACCCCCTGATATTTAAAAATCGAAGTACGTCTTCCATTAGGAGACGGAAATTGAAATGCCGAACAGATAGATAGAGAATTCAGTGACGCTTCGTTTACTCGATGTACATCTCGGAAAGGCAACGCGTTAATGAACCAAAAAAAGAGAAGACTTCACCAAGCATCTCATCGGCGAAATGCCTACACATTTGTGAAAAATCAGAAAAAAAATGAAGTTTATTACATTTGCTGGAACACCACGAATGATGATAAAAAATTGAGAACAAGCGTGATGAAGGGAATACGATAAAGAGTTATTTACTTTTGGTATTCTATGAAATATGCAGAAAAATCTTTACACATGAAAAATTACATTCAGAAGAATTTGAATTTAACAATGTATTGACTTGAAAATTTTATAATGCTTGTGAATTACTTTGATAATCGAAGGTATAACCGAAATAATCGGTTTCCAAGGTTGCCTACTTCCGTCTGCATTTGTTTTCCAGTTTTACGAATAAAGATGTTATTTGACGCTTCTCCACCACGCTGCTAAACATTGGGATAGAAAATGGCATTTTCACAAGTAAGTTAAACGGTATCTAAGAATCGTTAAATCTTATCTTGAACCTAGAAGGTAAAATTCGAATACTTTCCCGTCCAATACAAATTGAAGTTCTTGGACATACTAATACTACGTCACTTTGAAAATAAGTTCTTTAACTGATCAGTTCCGATTACACTATTTCCATGATATGTCACACACTGTTTTTACTGTTGTTTTTATGAAAATCACACTAAATAATTACAAATTCTGCCAATATATAAGGAAAAAACTATTGTTCAGAGATAATGTGGGTTTAGAATACAGGGTGGCCACTCATTTTCTCATTGATAAGATTTGTAGAGTATTTCACATTATTTAAAAATATTAGACAACCTAAAACTAATTTGTCAGCTCTGATTTCACCATTTTAAAAATATATTTCCATTTTTTCTTCAGGAGTAATATCTAGTTGTATAACCGTCTCAAAATTTTCCCTGACTCATGATTCATCTACACATTCCCTGATTTTCCCCTGACTTTTCCAGAGCAATGAAAGTACCTGATTTTTCCGTTTTTCCATCTCCTTCAGAAAGTGGCCACCGGCCCTGACAATACGGCATGGATTGCTGCGTACGACTGTCGCTCGCCGCGCAGGGTGGCTGAGTGACGGCCGCGCGGGCGAGAGGGCGGAGGGCGCGCGCTCTCTCCTTCCTGCGCGGGGGGGGGCGGGGGGGGGGGGGGCGGAGCAGCAGACGCCGGCGCTCGCCTCCGCGCCGAGGCGTGGCGGGGAGCGCCCCTCCCGAGCACGCGGCAGCCGCCATGCTTGGTGACGTCAGCGCCCTCGCAGCCGCCTCCGCCGCCCCCCCTCCGCCCTCCCACCACCATGCGCTCTCCACCTTGACCAACCAGTCGTGATGGTAATCGCTGTTGCCGCCAGGGCCAACAATACCATTATCCTGATCATTATCATTACAGAGTAATGCGCTGGCAGAGTGAACAACACGAGACAACAAAAATGGCCGCGACACAGTCCAGAGTACCCAAAACAAAAACAACTGCCAGCCGGCATTAATGTTTATTAAATTTCCTCGGCACGAAAAAATTTGTGACCAAAAAATCTCAAGAAATACGGGCCTTTATGTGGTACAAGAACAAAACGGAACTCAGTTTATACGTAAGTGCTCCTGCAATTTGAACATCGAACTGCACTTACCGCTATCTGTTGTCTGAGAGAAGTTTTTTCGACGTCTCGTGAGATTTAAGTCGGCGCTGCCAACGTACTGAAGAATTCACTGGCGTATACAACATCCTTCTAGCATCCAAGTACATCCCTAATCTCTTGCAGATTCTTGTCGTCAGCAATAAAAATTAATGAACTTGCATAGTGATGAAAACTACGACAGTAAAATATTGTACTCTTCTTGATCTTACCTTATCAAAAATATTTTCTTTCCTACCTACGTAAGTTTAATTATAATTGAAAAATATAGCGTTTGGGAAGAAATTCAAAGTATCACGGCAGATTGCCAAGACATGTCCCTCTTTAAAATGACGCTTGTGAACCTTATTTACAAAGCTAATATTTAATGAAATGGACTGTGTTAGAAAGATCAAAGCATTACTGGTAAAATTGGTATCTTAACAGAAAACAAATGCTGAGGAAGTAAAACGTCACGTGCCCCCGCACTTTAGAAATTCAAACTGTCCCGGAATAAGTCATTGCCAAAACACGTCCCTCTTTAAAATGACGCTATACTTCGGTTTTTCTTTCTTGGCGCACGGGGGGAGGTGTCAATAGAATGGAATATCTCACGGTATTTTGCGTCTTTCTCGGTTGTGCAATTAGGAGTCGCGTGATCGCGACTGTATCGAGCAGTGCTGGCGATCATGCGACTCCTAGCGGCACAACGGAGAGCGACGCGAAATATCGTGAATTATTCCATTTTATTGACACTCCCGTTCGCAAGAAAGAAAAACCGAAGTATAGTGAAACATATTTACAAAGCTAAACTCTAAGGAAATGAGATATGTTAGAAAGATCAAAGTATTACAGGAGACATTGGTATGTTATTAGGAACCGAATGTCCAGGAAGTAGGAGGTCGCGTACCGCCGCACTTGACAGACGGCCGCCGCTCGTCCGGGGCGCGTAACGGGCGCGGAGACTCGACGGCCGCGTTGGAAGGGAGCGCCGTGGGCGAGCGGAGCGGAGAACAGCGGAGCAGAGCGGAGCGAAGCGGAGCCGAGCGGCAGACGGCTCTATCCGGGCCCGGCGGCGCGGCGGCGCGGCGGCGCGCTGCTTCTTGGGGCCGTTCGTGACGGACGGCCGTCGTATCTGGGCGCTCCATCATGCGATCGGCTGAGTCCATTATGTGCGCGAGAGTTCGCCCCGCCCCGCCTCGACGCGGCTACGAAACCCGCCACGCTGCGGGCAACCGGCGCAGCGGCGCGGCGCGGTACCCCGGCCCCGCGACGGGCAGGCGGCGGCGACCGCAGCCAGGCCACGGGCGCACACACTCATGACGTTCCTCACACTTAGGTGTTCCACAAGGCCCAAAGCCAAGACGGCAAAAGAAAAATGGCCGGTGGCGGCCAACACATGCGTCGTGGGCATCACTGTTTCTGCCGCGGACGACACCAACATAATAATTAATAAATAAGGAATTAATACCTAAATAATGAAACCTTAATGATGGTTGGTTGGTTGGTTTGTACTTCTGACAAAATCACATTATCCATAGTATATTATGCATTCACAAATACGGCGAGTATACGAAAGCTCTTTGACTGTATCAGAACGTGACCTGCTAAACTCTAATGTGTGACAGGCTGTTTATTGCCAGGGGCAAAAAATTACGACCCCCCCTCCCAGTAAGATTCACTTGCGCTACAGCAGCCCGCTACCAGTGATAACTCGTCTCTGGCGCCCAATATAGGCGGGATATATGATAAATACCTACGAATGCCAATTTTTTTTCTTTATTTACGCTTTATATTTTTATCATTTACACTTCGCTGTAAAAACGAAACACTAAATCATTCTAATTTTAATAGAATAAATCCTCTATTTTATTCGTATTCTGAGAGCGAACAGTTTTTGTTCGTAAATGTTTATATTTTTACTGTAACAAATATTTGAACGAAAGAACAATAATGTAATTTGAAAAACTTATTATTGCACCATGGAATTTCGACGGTGATGAGGCGCAATTTCTTACAAGAAAATACATCATGCAAGGAAATCCTATTTGTGTGCGTAGTCGAAAAGAACTTCCTTGTATCCTCCAAGAACTTGACACTATTTCCTTGTAGAAATCCATCCAGTATCGCAAGCAAGTGGTGGAGAAGGAAAAAAAGAAAAAAAATCACGGAGGAGAAAAAGCGCTCACGAAGGGACAGTGCCTTGGGAAAACGGGGTAGTGCGGAAAGCGACGGGACGAATGGTCAAGGGAGGCCGCGAGGAACCTGTTTCCTCGAAAACAAGGCGACGCCGATCGGCGGCGGCTGAGGACCTGCGGACTCATTTCGTAAGACGGATGAGGGCGACTGTCCCAGGGAGGCGGCCCCCACCGCCCCCGCCCGCCCGCGCCAAATAAATGACTCCGCGGAGATCTTCGCTCGCGGCTGGAACGAAACGACGCGCACCTGCCAGCGGCTTCGGACTCGGCATCACAAACAGCGTCTTCAGACGACTCGGATGGGTTTCAAGAAGCCGTTTTGGAACTTTATTTCCTTCCCGGTCGGCCCTTATTGCCTTTCGGTGTGGAGTGTTTACATTACGACCTCACAATGTGGCCCAACAACGTAAACAATCACGTCATTACTAGAACAAATTGCTAAATATTGCTTATGATTGATTGAAAATATATCTACCTTCATGAACATACCGTACGTTAATTGTTCAAAAACTCCAAATTAATACTTCTCTTTTTTAACTTCAGAAAATTATAAGAATCAAACTTAACTTGTTATTCATCTGTATAACATACCTGTATAACATCATGGAATTTAGATAACATATTTTCTTTCCTTTTACTAAAAAAATGTAGAATCAAATATAATGCCGAATTTTGAAAATGTTGGTTTAATTAAGCGCATTCTCCACCACAAGGAGAACCACGACCTCCCATCGTCCGAACGCCAACATCAAAGTCTAAGGCATTTCGTTGGGCGTCGGCAAAATCAATGGCACTCCTGTGAGATGGAGAGAAAAAGGAAACGCCATCCCTCCCACACCCCCGCGGGTGTTCAGCTTCCCCCTCCCCTTCTCCCCCCGCCCTCCATCAGACATTATGGATACTGAGGATAATGACGGGCTATGTCAGTCATCCCAAACCCTACACCATTGGCCGGGCGGGCGGGCGGGCGCCGCTGCTCGGCGCGGCTCGGCGCGTCTGGCACGGCGGCGGGGCCCGGCCCAGTGCTCTTCAAGCTTAACATTGTACTTCTCTTGGGCCTTTTTTCTTCCAGCGGTATTGTTCATCGCATCGCACAAAAAAAGACGACGACGGCGGCGGCGGCGGAGGCGGCGGAGGGGGCTGCCGGCGGGGAGGAGGGAAAATAAGACGAAGAGGAGAAAACCTCGCCGCCTCGGTCGGTTGGGTTTTTTAAAGGACTCTATCGTTTCTACATTCCACGAGCCAACGAACACACGAGTGCGATTCTCGCAGGATAAGCTCACGTTCGGCCCAGCCAACCGCCCGCAGCCCACGCGGCCACGGAGCGCCGCCCCGCGCCGCGCCGCGCCGCGATCAAAGGGCCCACGGGCGCACGGGCCGTGAGCTTCGCCTCCGCGCCTACCGCCGTCACTCGCCGCACTCCGCCGCCACGCTCTAGGGACACCCGGCACACGGAGATCCTCACCACTGATGGGGTGAAATACGAAAATTAAGAATACTAATTCTCAAATATTCACATGAAATATTTTTTTCTACTCCCATTGTATAATTCTATCATTTGATGCCATTTGATGGAACCCGTTGCAAAATGATACTCATCACTAAGCTGCGGATTTTTGCCTATTTGCCTATTTTCATCCTTCAATGAACAAAAACGCTGTATTTTATATTACTTATTTATTTTGAAGCATTAGGTGTATTAAAATATAATGCCTCAAAATGAATAAGTAACCTCAAATACGGCATTTTTAATTAAAGGATAAAAATAGGCAAATAGGCAAAACTCCGCAGCTTACTCATCACGATACAGATTTCATTATGATGCAGGTTCTTGACCAATCACTGATAAGTTTACAAACCAAGTATCGACACTTAAATCATTGAGAATATCAAACGTTTCGTTCGATTGTGTACAATAAAATTGCATTTAATATTACATTATGCTTGTCAGTTTTAATTTCTATTATTAGTACTTTTTACGAGGAATATTATTTAAAATAAATTGGATCTTAATTTCACTTTTATCCTACTTGACTAGGGCAGCAGTAAACCAAAGCCACCTGCGGCAGGAAAGGGTTAGAGAGCTGTCCGCGGGGTGGCTTTGGCTGAATCCTGCATGTCAACTGCCACGAAACGATTCAATGTAAAAGTATCGAACGAAACTTGATGTAACAGGTATTAATACACTCGCGTGAAGTTTACGATACTCAATCGTTCCTCGCATATACCATAATATAACACACGTGCATTAGCACCCATCGTTACATCATCGTTTCATAATGTGCTATATGAGAACACGGTGGCCGGAACAAATTTCCCTTTTTCCGGTTTTCTAGCGCATTAAAATAAATTCTCTAATATTTAGTAGTGGTACATTTACACCAAGAAAATTCTAAACACTACCCTGGTACTAATTGGTCAGCTCTCTGCCTTCGCCGTGACAAAGTACAATTTAACAATATTTTCTCATCAATTGAAAAAAAAAACGAAAAAAATAATATCTGTTGTTGCAATGTTGTACTAATATTCTTAAAGAAAAACTGTGAAAATGTTGTATATTAATATTCTGGTTTCATAACCATTTCAAACTTTTCCGTGATTTCTAACGATTCTTCCTCAAACTCCCCGTTTTTCCGCCCGACTTTCCCAGAGCATCGAAATCCCCTGATTTTTCGCGGGTTTTCCGTGCTTTCCAGAAAGCGGCAGCCACCCTGAACACGAAATGGATGTCGCGTCCGCGGTGAAGACGCGTTAGGGCGCGGCGGTGGCGGCGGCGGCGGCGGCTCGGCGCTCCAGAGCACAGCCCCCCGCGGCTTCACCTGCTTGCCCACCGCAGCGCTTCAACAAGACCGCCTCATTAGCATATTTTCTCTCTCCGCCCGCGTCCGCGCCCGCGCCCGCGCCGCCCAAGGAACGAGTTCTTCGCCGGTGCACGCGGCCCCGCGCCGCGCCGCGCCGCGCCGCGCCGCGCCGCGCCGCGCCGCGCCGCGCCGCCGACAATTGGCGTCACCATTAATAAGGCATTCTATTTTCTTGTTCGTCAGGGGGAAAAAGGCGTGTCCTCCCGCTTGATCACACGGCTTCGGTCGCCCCAAGGAGAGGTGGAGTGTCAAGAGTCGACGACCTCATGTCGAAGGCGCTGATATCGTTGAGACTGCAAGTCACAGTCGTATTGGTATGAGCATGCAGTTGTGAATAAGTCTGAAACAACCCTCGATAAGGATTTGTCTGTACAATGAGAACTCACCACATTTTTAAACTCAATTTTCTATATCCATGTTTCATCACATATCAGCACTCAGGGTGGCCACTCTTTTTTTGACTTTCAAATTTCATTAACTTTTTCCGGTTTTGCAGATAATTTGTATTCTTTCTTTTATATTTCACTGATAAGATTTGTGGAGTTTTTCACACTATTTTTCGAAAAATATTAAAGAAAGCTTGATTCTAATTTATCAGTTACCTAATTTCACTGCGATAAAAGTACAAAACAATCAATCACAACAAAATAAAACTTGAGTCACAATTTTTTGCTGCTTTTTTAAAGGGAATATCATTAGTGATATTACAGTCTCACAATTTTCCCTGACTTCCAACGATTCTTCTGCAAGTTCCCTGATTTTTCTTTGGCTTCTCAAGCACTGCAATTCCCTGATTTTTCCCTCCATATTTTCCATAAAAATGGCCATCCTGCCGCGCTCATTTGGAAGATACCATGTCGTACATTTAAAAACACACAAACCATTCCTTCTAAAACAATGCCCACGATTTTATAACGTCCACGATACGAGTCAAATTTTAATGAACGAAAAAAAAAAATCTGCCTAGAATCGGGTGGCTCCGAACACATCGTTTTTAATGAAGTTGCACACAAGCTGGGCCAGCCGCGTGGCGGTTGGCAGGCGAGTGCGAAAAGCCGACGACCTCCGCCGAGGCGAGACGAGCGCTCCGCCGCCCGCGGCCCCGCCCCCGGGCCGCCCCCGGGCCGCCCCCGGCCTGCCAGGCGTCAGCGCTCCCGGGGGCCTCGTGAATGCCGCTCTGTTAACCCGGCGCACGTAATGGCTCCGAACGCTAGAGTATTGCGGCGACGCGCACCACGCCGCAGACACATAACGGGAAAAACTTCACAGAGACCTCTTCGGAGCCAACTTCCTCCTTAGTAAACGTGGCGGGCGGCACAGTTGATGTCTTTGTAACATTACTCGTAATGCTGACAACGCCATTACTGTTACATAAAGTTTGTGAAACGACTTGCGCCGTAGTTCCGGCGCCGTTTGGCTCCTTCGGGGCCATTCGGAAGTTCCCGGGAATCGCGATTCGCAGACGCCGGCGATTTTCTGCCATCATTGAAAATGTTATTTGTAATAAATATAAAATAAAAAAATATATAACAATGAAAACGATGGGATTCAAATCTACCGTAAATCACTTCTCAGTCGCATTGAAACGTTTTGAGTAAATCTTTACAAGACATTTATTGTTTAGAAAAATTATCTAAAAAACGCTAATTCCTTTAAAAATGAAAAATTCACTTCATTTCTACAAGTTTCAATTGAGATATTCGGGGTAGTTCTCTCGAATTCATAGCGTTCTCGCGATACTAGAGAATTAAATACGCCAAACGTGAGTGAATACATTCCAAACGTCTTAACACTCAGGTCGTATGCATAAGGCTGACAGAATTTTGAAAAGCATTCCTGGAACACGAAATGTATCCCGTATCCTCATCTCGGTAAGGCCCTAGTAGGTGCTGTGCATTAACCCACGCTGTTGGCGGCGAGCCGTTGGGGCGTGGGCGTTTTCGACCCCCCCCCCGCGGTGCCCCTGTCTTCGCTCCGGGCCGTCGCAGCCACTGTCCGCGACCGCTGCAAGTGGTGCTCCAAGTTTAATTGGAGCGAAGCTTGCCTTGTCGCTTCTAATTAGTTCCTGGACTTACCGTCGTTCGCGGCGCCGGGACCGGCTTGCTTAAATTGTGTTAATGTTATCTTCAATATTACAATGTACCTGTGAGCGTCGCGCCGCCGGGTCGAGGCGGTTATTTGATAATGCAGGCGCGACGCCCCGCACGCATTAAAAGTAAGCGTGTCGCGCGTAATGAACAACGCACGGGCGAAAAATGAGGAAGGATGAGATAACCAGAGGCGAGAAAGGTGCGAGGGTGATGTCTAGGCTTCGCCATAAAAGAAGCGTCCTGTCTACACGGCAAGCGAGTAATTCTATCACACATTCTGAATGGGCAACACCACAAATCTCTTACGGATGAATGACGAAATAATTTTGTTACTTCCAAGAAATAACCTACATCACATACCTATAGAATAAGTTTTAATTATAACACAAATTTCAACTGACCACTAAGAAATATGAACAAAAAACATAATCGTATTAACAAACCAATAGTAAAGAATGTACACAAATATTCGCACTGAACAAGACCGTTTCCTACCTCACACATTAATTGAATGAGTGAAAACCGGAACGGTATAAGCGACGGTGTGTAAATTCTGAGAAAAAACGTGTTTATATTAGGTTGTATTTCAGTGCCAATGTAATTTCGTGGTTTTAATGAACAATTTAAATGCCATGGTTTTAAAGACGAAACAAATCATTAAGACTTGACAGTGATATAGAATTAAATAAACAGTGTTCTCAGAATTTATAAAAATCTCTTACACGTTCTGGTTTCCACCCATTCCATTTTGCGGCGGCTTATAAATTACTGCGACATTCTGCAGCACTGAACTTCCTATTTTAAATAAAGCGTAACAAATCAATCCAAAATTTGCAACCCAAAAGTGTATACTGTTTACACTTTAATCCAGTGACAATCCTTCTTCCAGTAGCGAGTACAACTCGCCGACCGTGGGCTCGATAAAGGACAAAGCCTTGGGATGCAACTTTTGAAACACACCACCTACCGCGCCGTTGATGTGTGAGCACATGCACTTCCCGGCAGACCTCTGCGCCGTCCCACGCGGGGCGGTGCGACCCGCTCATCTTGAACCCAACAGCAACCACGTAACGCTCTTGCTCAACGCCGCCAGCCCCGCTCCAGCCGGCCATGACACACCGGGCCGCGCGACAAGGCTTGCCAACACGCCGGATTCACCACGGAGTAAGCACGAGTCTCCCCACAAAAAAACACCTCTTTGACGTTTCCCTTGATGATATCCAAATGTGTATTCCCACTCAAGAATTTTTTAATGAATTTTAATTGTAGGTTTTAAACGAAATTATTCAATTTGATCCATTTATCTAAGAGTTCTATTGTTCTAAGCACAATTTAATAAGATATTAATCGAAAATAAGTAATACATAATATTATATTAAAAAGCTCTTATGTGGAAATCATGCACATATTTTTCGTATGTTTGAACTTAATACGCGCAATGTTTCACCGCCCTAGAGTCTATAATTAATCAACTTTCTTAAACATCACACAGTACTCGTAAATCATTAAATGTGTTTTTTTCCCGTATTCAGCAACTGCTTCCTCGCTAGAGAAATGGATCGAACACGGACTTCAAATTGATCAGAAACAGCCCGGTGACGACGATAAATACCATAGCCCACGCTGTCCCTTGCGGACGTGACAAGCAAGAAGCAGCAAGCAGCTCGAAGCACCGGTGCAGGCGGCACCTTTTCCTCCCCTCTCATCCGCCGCGCGCACAAGGTCGAGCACGGAATGGCGGCGATTCAGGCGAACGAGTCCCCTCCAAAGGAAAGAAATTGGCAGATATTTGCGATGCTTACTGCTAAAAAAAAAGCAAAACCCTGTACTAAAAAAATGGCATGGAACAAAGTGAAAAAGCAATAGGGGCGCACATAAAAAATGTGTTATTTGTATTACACATATTCAGATTTAAACAACGGTTATATCGATCTAGTTGCCTACTAATAGATGAATATCAGAAAAGCTTCAATATTTTTTTTGTATTCCAGCATTATAAACGACCTTTTCCGTTGCAAGAAATCGTTCATAATCAGGAGTATTATGGCACAAATTATGACGTATTAGAATTTACGGCTCGAATGATTGCGTCATCACACATTCAGCTAATCGCAGCGGGAGAATTAGGGGGAGGTAGAGGAAACAGAACAGCTGATCACAGTGTTCTCTCTCAGATGACAAATATCCGAGACATTTCAGGAAAGTTCTTCGCAAAATAAGTTTGATTCTCTTATAATTTATAATGCTGTCATACAAAAAAATAGCATATGCAACTCGTTTATAATGTTGCTTTATTGCATTCGTATAAAATTTGAAAAGTCGCTCCTAACGTCGCTCGTTTTCAAAGCATGTACTCATGCAATAAAGCTTAACATTATAAACTAATTGCATAAAATACTATTTACACTTTTTTTTCGAAAATATTCAGTGCAACGTATTTACTATTTAAATACACACATCCTCTAAAGAATGTTCATACAAAACGATATATTCACCTTCAAGTAAATAATGGCTCTTCAAGCACCTTATGCGAGCGTGGTCACATTGTAAAGTAAATCTCGCTCTAACCGGCCGCAATAGACAAATAACCGCCAACAATTACCGCTGGCGTCAGAAGACTTTCAATCCCAACACTCGCGCACAAAAGCCCTGCGGGCGCTGAAGGACACTCGAGCGGGCAGGAGCAAGCGTCAACAGCAGATGGACGGAGGGGAAAGGGTGAGCGGTGGCGACCCCTGGGACGCCGTCGCCACCCGGGGCGTGCGAACCCGACGCCCGCGCCGCGGCGCCCTACTCCGCAGCGGCGTCGGCGACGTATAACGAGGGGCGCGGATCGGCGCTCCCCGCGAACCCGGGCTCACGAGTCGGCCCCGCCCCCCACGCCCGCCCTCCTTAGCACAACAATGCTCGCCGGCGCGACACGTGGAACACACTGCCAATTTTTTGGGGGGAGGCTTCCTGCTGTATATAAAAAGACGACTAGACACACACACTCACATACACGCCCTGCTTGCTCTTGTTTCCTCTCGGCTGTTTTACTGTTCTATTATTCATCATCTGTCAATTATTTTCCACACATCTTCACTCGAGAATTTTATGGCGCAGCGCATGCGTGACGGCGGAATATCGGATGCAGAAGCGGGGAGGCCGAGCGGACGCGGGGACAAAAGAAACGCGATGCCGCGCTCTGGGGTGGGGCAGCGAGAAATACATCCGCGATGAGCCCCGCGCCGAGTCCACTCAAGACTCGAAAATTCGCATCAGCTAGTATGTTGTAAATGGAAGTTACATCCTCATTCCTCCGAGAAAAAGGACCAATATATATTATACACACACTATTACATTTCATCATCTTTTTCCTAAGATTTTCTATTCTCGTTACCCAAGTTACTTAATTTTTTTTCCATTGTTAAAGAAAAATATTTTAAAATTCTTTTGCAAGGCTGTCACTTAGATTGGATGTAAAAGTTCAAGAAGATCCAAAAAGATTTTAAATCTCATGTTTTATCATGATTACATAGTATAAAGTGAAATCTTGTCTTGGAAAAAAATGCACGAGATTCTACATTGAACAAGTTTTACTGTATAAAATTAAAAACAAATAAAAGAAGAATCGGATATCAAAGATATACATTATCGTAGAACTAAACATCCCCAACCGGTGTTTTGAAACCATATAATAGAAGAATCAGATTATCATTAATTTTGTTGTAGAATTTTGCTGAAATTTGTAGGAAAAAAAATTGAATTGTAAGTATACCTAACTCAGAATGTATTTGTATGTTAGAAACAAACCAAGGGGCTATAATGATAGTTCTTAGACAGGTTTTGTGAAAAATATGTAGTTTATTAATGTTTGTTTTAGATGCTGATCCCCAAATTGGTCACGCATAAGATATTAGAAGCCGAATCTTTGTTTTATAGCAATTTTTTTAAAAGTATTTTATTTAAAGTCGCATCAACGACAAAGTTATTAGCGACTACAAATATACATGTTATACTATAATTAATACAGTATTGAATAACGTAGTGAAAATACAACTTAAACAAGAGTGAAACAGTAATTCACAAATAACAGACTTTCAAATCGTCATACACTTTTAATAATTTACATAAAGTTAATATTTTTTTCTGGAAAGTCACTGGAGTATAAACTATTTTCAAGATTATCAATCAATTGTCAAAAACCTTTGTAAGGCAACAACTACTGATCAAGGAGAATTATAATTAAAAAAAAAAAAAGATTATCAGTCATTTATAGTCATTACACTTAGTGAAGAAGAGTATAGTATAGTATAAAAGTATTTCAGTATAAATATAGTATAGTATATAGTATAAAAGTATTTGAGTATAAAAGTAATTTACTATGTGATGGAATTCTATGGCAATCATTTTGTCTTCCTCGGCGCCGCGTGGTGGGAAGCTATCGCGCAAGAACGCCTTCCGTATTGCGCACATCGCGCTCGCGCGTCCCGCGACGTCGCGGCGCTGCGCGACGCCCGCCGCCGCCGCGCATTATCGGCGTGACTGATGGGAGGAAGCGCGCGCCCCGCACGGTACACACGGGCCACATGGCAAAGTCCACACGCCTGTAATTCCTGTATCCACAGCAGCGACGGCGCGCGGAGGCCCCCGCCAGGCAGCGGGCGGGGCGGGGCGGCGCTGGCACGGATTACGGGCGGGGGGGCGGCTCACGCTACTTTAACGCGCGCGGATTGATATGTCAACACGCGCTGTCAAACGGGCTGCAGCCTCCGCCGCCAGCACATGTCACCCGCCTGCCTGCCTGCCTGCCTGCCGCGCCGCCCCCGCGCCCTTACCTGTCCGCGTGAGCTGCAGCCGCTCAAGCCCCATGCGCCAGACGAATGTCGAGAACGCGCTGCCGAGCGGAAATATCACTCGGAACGCTTGCGACTACAATGCGTTTTTCTCTTGTCTTGACGTTACGTACAAGCGTTTTGCACATGTTTTGTAACACTTTGTCAAATATTTTGGATTAGAAAACCTTTTTCTTTGGACTTGACGTACCTACAAGAATTTTATAATTTTCTTGAATCCCATCGAAACACTTGGAATTACAATACGTTTTTCTCTTGTCTTGACGTACGTACAGAAATGTTGTACATTTTTTTTGCTGCACTGTCCAATATTTTGGATTAAAAAACGTTTTTCTCTAGGCTAAAATAAAAAATAAATAAAACAATTTTATACATTTTCTGTCGAAACACATTAGATTACAAAACTGTACTTTTTTTCTAGCATTGATATACGAGGTTCAACTCGTAGGTACAAGGTTTTGTATACATTTTCTGTAATTATTAAAATAATACCAGTTAACGTAAATTCAAAAATATGAAAGCATTTTTAACGGGCAACAATAAGAGACAATATTAACAATTGCAACATTTCATCTACTTCCTATGATTTTCTATAATCGTAACTGAAGTTACTTATTTTTTTCGAGTGCTAAAGTAGAAAATTTAAAATTTAATATCTTAATTCTCGGACATCAAGACCGATATATCATGCATTCACTTTTTCATGCCATATTTTCCAATTTCTTACAATACAATACAAAGAAAGCCTCTCATGATGCCAATGAAAATTGCCAAGTGATATCTAAATCGGTTAACCGATTCACGTATTTGTAAAATAAATTCTGGTCTCTTATGACTCATTCATGTACAGAGAGCTCTGGAAGTTAGGAAACAAATGCGAAAAGGCAAAAAGAAGTCTTAACCTCCTGTAACCCTATACAGGTGGTACCTGCAGGACGTAATTGTACAAAGATTTTTTTTCAAAATTAAAAAAAAAATTAAAATCCGACATTGTTTTTCGTGAGGATGCACTGGCTGCGCAGATGAAGGCTCGACGCGGCCCGGTGTCCGCCCCGCCGTCGCGCCCCGCGCTGCTTCCACAAGCGCCACCATGAAATTCGAAATGGACACGTCACGCCGCTCCGCGCCTTGCGACGTCGCGCCTACGCGTTTCCGGAGATTGGCAGCGCGTTCGCGTTCAGAGATGAAGCGACGTTCGGGTGATTGAAACGCGCAGCTCCCACGGAACGTGGGAAGGGAGTGTTCGGCCGCTCCAAAAATTCCGTTAGCCGCCACAATAGGACAAGTATTACATTTCATCCGATTGATGGGAAATCAGTACCGTGCACTTAAATAGTAATAAGAATTGGATGTGTTCAAGGGCAGAATTTAGTCTCGTTTGAAGATGGCAGACTGAGCGGCAGTGCCAACAGTGTTTTCCTAAGAGATTTTGCAATTACCAAGTAATAAAGATAAAAAATAAAAACATATAAAGATATAAAACCAAGATTTTATTATTTTGATCTGATTTGAAACATTAAAAATAAATGTGTATATATTGATATGACATTTTTAAACCGAATAACTTCTTTGATGGAAGTTATTGGAAGAAATGTTCGTATTTACCATTCACTTATGTGAGAAATATGAATGTACCATATGAATATGAAATACTACTCGAGTGTGAGAGGCGACTAAAATCAAACACTAAAAAAAAAAGCCAGAAAAATCCGGATGCGTTGCCGGCCAACTCATTCCCTGGAATATCTCGCGCCCACGAAGGCTTCCGCGAAGCAGCAGCGTGACTTGCGCCGCATCTCGAGTTGATCAGCCCCCATTCGGAGGCAGCGGAGTAGAAAGCGGGCGGGCGCCTCTCCAGCGCCCAGGTGCGGTGGTCCGGGCGGGCGCCTTCTTAGAAACTTTCGCGATCCCTCTTAATGAAGTGTGAATGACGCCGCTGATGGGCGGTACTCCACACAGTGGTGCGGCGCGGCGCGGGGCGGGACCGCCTCTTGAAAGGCGGCTGTCTGCTTAGAGGTGCGTGGGTGGCGGCGCGGCCGCAGGGGCCGAGGTGGGTGGTCTTTGTGCGCGACGCTAAACCGCCACCGCCCACCGCCGCCGCCCCCGCGCCGCCCCCACGCTGAGACGCGAACCCGCGCTCTCCTCCCTCGCCACTTGCTCTCCACACGGAAACTCGTGTTCTTTTCATTTTCTCCGGGGACAATTACGCGATACAACTGGTGGCATTTTTACACGTCATTCAACAACACTAGGAAATCTGTAGACAGCAGTTTTCAAATGTAACTTCAAGGAATTATGCAATGGGAAGTATATTTACGTTACGTATAATTGGCATAAAAATCTTTCAAAGAAAACAATATATATATATATATATATATATATATATATATATATATATATATATATTTTGTATGATGCTTATGTCTCAGCAGCATTAACAAAAAGGAAAACATAACAATGAACCTGTAGATAAGCAGGAAATATTACTCATGATTATCATTCTCGAAACCAATCAGTAAAACATACAATCTCTCCGGTAGCGCGATCGCCAGACTTGAGGTGGGCGTCTGCCTTCGACATCCGTGAACTGCGCCAGGACAAAACGGATATATTGCGTCTGGCGTTCGTCTGTCCGCCCAAATAACAAACGAGCTCTCCGATCAAACTAACTCTTAACTGATGATGTTATCATTACAACCATTTGAATTGCCATTTAGGTCGTTTCTGCCAGACCGGCTCGTGCTTTGAAGGCGGCTAACGTCTCTCTGTGACGTTTCGTACGCACTAATGACCACACAAATCGAAGTCAAGCTTCACATACTCCTGTTCTAGCAACGTAATTTGGGATTTCCATGATCTCCAAAGCGGACACAATTTTAAACAGAAACCGCAAGCCTGCGGCGTAGGTGCAAATATATTCGAGAGACTAAACCCGAATAATTATACTCTCGTACGGAGAAGCAGTAGTAGGAAATAATATAAACCGTAATCCACTTTTATTATCCCACTAATAAATTGTAATTCCAGAGAACATTGGTTCGTTCTAAACCATTAACGGGCGGTCTCGCCAGGTAAGTCCGGAAAATACGATTAGAGAGGGAAAAAAAAATCAGCGCAAATTAATCCACAAGAATAAATCATATGGGACAGTGATTCTCTCTACCGCCCGCAGATATGTTTTGCGCGTCGGTGCTTTAAGCGGGCGTATCGGCCTAAAAGCTTTACGCGAGCCGTGGTTTTTTCCGCAAGTCATGCGGTATGTACAAATCTCCCATTCCGCCCGGGGCCGGTCGATCCGATAACAGCGACCAGGTATCGCGGAGGGAGAGCTCTTTGAACGCGGACTTCAAAGACCGGCTGGTGGCTCCGGGCGACGTTCGAACAACGAAAGATATAAATAGGCGGCGGCGCGGGAAGCCGGCAGCCAGGACATTCCTGCAGCGAGCAGATTAAATTTTCCACACATTTAAAATTAGACGGAAGATAAAATGATGCACGCTGTCCGGGAAAATATTTGGTGATGACAGCGAGGGGTGAGGGGGTGGGGAGGCGTGCGTGTGCAGCCTGCCAACGTCGCAGCCACCGCCGCCCGGCGCGGCGCGGCGGTCCCCGTCGCTTAGCGGCTATTAAACCGAGATGGCGTCGAAGAAATGTTTAAATCCGACAATTTACGAGTGTGTGGGTGCGAGTCGGCCACCGCGGTCGGGTCGAGTCGTGAAGCTTTCGGCGCGACCGCCGCGGGACGGCGCGACGCGTCGCGGCGCCTCACACACAAACGCTCCTCCTTCCCCCGCGACAGAGGGCGGGCGGGCGGGCGGGAGCGTGTGAGAGCGTGAGTCTCACACGACGCTCCACTTACGCAAAGCGGCGCGCTCTCTCACACGCAGAAAGGGGTCCAAATGGATCTCGCAAATAGAAGCGCGGACAGGCGTACGTGAGTCTCTTCGCAATGCCTGTAATATACTTTGCGTCTCACCTTGGCGGCGCGCGGGCGGGCGGAGGGACACATGCGGATTAAAGCGCGCACGTGCCGGCTGACACGAGCGGGTGGCGCCGCGGCGGAGGTAATGAATGTGTCACCCGGCCCGGCGACTCCTCCGCGTCCCCGCGCTCTTTCTCTTCATCTTTTTGCGGAATAAAAAAATATTAAGAGGGGAGCGGACTTGTGTTAAATAATGAAGCGCCATTCGGTGAAGGAATAAAAAGGTGCGCACAGGCCCCCGCCCGTTGAAATAATAACAGCAGCGAAATTTGTGAAAATGTGTAAATAGGCTACACTGGCGCCAATGTAAGCTTCATACTCCTAGTCTGATAGCAAGTAATAATTTTTCTATTATTACACATCTGTTCACAAGATACAAACGCAAAGAGATATTCCAATCGATTTTCTTGAAAGGAATCCTATTCGTGTAATGAACTCGCTTCAGTTTCTTCTCTTCGGCCATTTTAAAGAAATCATACTGGTGGTAAGTATTAACACATTCAAAGAGGCATTTCAAAGCAAAATACGTCGGAAACTATTTCTTTTACTATTTAATACATTATATGGTGAATAGCAACGGCCTGAAATGCAAGCTTTTCTCAAAAACACATTCATTAAAATTATAGATCTAAATGGCAACAACGTCATTAACACAATCATATTACGATGCAATTCAGTTAGCACTTTTGTGAACTACACAAATATAACGGTTGAAAATGAACTTAAAATATATCCCAGTATTCTTTGAAATAAAAATTTAAAAAAGGTTTGAAAGTGAATTATTTAACAATCCCCTAAAAACTGTAACCCAAAAATCGTGTTAGCGCGAATGACCCATTTGAAGAAACGCGTCGCGTCGCGTCGCATCCCGTCGCATCGCGTCGCGTCGCGTTGAGTCGCGTCGCGTTGAGTCGCGTCGCGTTGAGTCGCATCGCGTCGCGTCGCGTTTCAGTCGCGTCGCGTTGAGTCGCGTCGCGTCGCGCCGCGTCGGGTCGCGTCTGCCTTCGCCGCAAACCCACTGCCGGGGCCGCGCCTTGGCACGGAGCGCTCCGGGCGAAGAACGGGGCCGGCTTCTTCCGGGTCGCCGGTTCGATCGCAGCCCGCTGACTCACGCCCCGCGCAGCGCCGCGCCGCGCAGCGGTGCCCTGGCCAGAGAGCGAGCAATAAAGCCGTCAGCGGCAGCGCCGGCCAGCACCGCCCGCCCGCCCGCCCGCCCGCAGCGCGGCGCGCCGGCGACGTATTATTTCGAGTGGCGCGCGTGGGTGCCCGACGCTACGCTCCACGCTCCTCGCTGCCCCGGGGGTATATATTTTCACCTTTCATTCGACATATTTTCCGGTCTCTAATCATAGGCATTTGTTTTGCCCGTTTTTCCAAGCACATAAGAATTATGAAGATCGTGACAAGATGGAAAAGAAAATTAAAATAATATGAAGTACAAGAATTTTGTGTAACAGAAAGATGCTTTTATAACAATGTAAAACTGTGAAATAAATAAACATCAAAAAGCAATTAAATCTCTAGGTGATTTCTCCTTCTTCCTTCCAACTTTCCTCATTTTTCTTCTATCCCTCCCCATACCCATCCCCCTGCTTGCTCAACATTTCCTTTCACAAAATCTGTTTAAATGCAGAACACAATTTCCATAAATATGATCAATGCCTGATTTTTCCCCTTTAGGAAGTGATGTTCTCCAATTACATAGCACGTCTGTTAATGGTTAAACAAAGTTAATTGTATTTTTAATTGCATCTTTGAAGTTAAAATTTCATTTTCCATGTAGTTATGTTTCATTTACTTACTAGTAAAATATGCCATAATAAATAAAAATGTTTCATGGAAAAGGGGCCCAGAAATGGACAGGTCCCTCTCTCTTGATTTACAAGGTGCATGCCCATATTAATAAAACAAGCTCTCAGGGAGCACTGATTTCGTTAGCGCACTTTGTTTCGTGACGTTGGTCATCCGCTAGGAGAAAGGTAATAAGAAAGCTTATTAAATAGGTCGTAAACAAATGGTAGAAGCAAAAGAACTTGCTTACGTTTCTAGGAAAAAGAGGAATAACAAGTTGGCAAATTAATCCGGGGCGATTGTAGAAACGGCAGTCGAAATTGTCTACGAAGATTGCCAAAGTCCATTTCCCATGCGCTTTTAAGAAAACGGCAACAGAAAAAATAATACGGGCACGGCGAGGCTAGAAAGAATGTCATCGTGGTGATAGTATGCCGCGCGACGGTGGAAAAAAGAAAAGACGAGAGCGAGAAAGATAAGGGGGAAAGAGAAGGGAAAGAAATAATCCGGCGGGTCGCCCAGATGATGGCGCGCCTCAATCCACAAATCACGTTTTATGATATTTTCATTCCGAGCGCCAGCGCGCTGTCTCGCGCCACCTGGCGGCGACGTCAGAGCTGCGACGCGACGCGACGCGACGCGGGCGTTCCCACTTGCTCTCGCTTCAGACGACGAAAATGGCGGCTTCGGGGAGCAAGGAAGAGCAAGACGACGTCAAACAGGGAAAAAAAAATTCCGGGATGGTGAACGTAAAGCAACGAGAAGAACTCACGAGTTTTCAAACATACATTTGGACGACTATGTACGGTATGGTGTACAGCAATCGATTGCAATCTCGATCTTGCGTTGCGCAGATGCACGAAAGTGATGCGAAACTCAAACTGAGCAGGCGCAGAAGATCGATAGTGTTGTCTGTTGCTGTAACGCTGCTGCGCCGTGCAAAAACTGCCTATTGTAGTAGTCGTTTTTCCGAAAGATCGCTCGTTAGAAGAGTTTTAATTGAGAGTAACTCTGTGATCGAGGAGGTGAGAGGAAATTTGTATAAACGCAATCAATGAAAAGATTAACGCAAATATGCGAACTTTTGGGAGGAAGTTCCCAGGTTAGTGAGGTGCGGGCGTGGAGCGTCCGTGGGCGACAGACGCCAAGGTACGCCGGGCAGCGCCGCTCCGTGCCTCCTCACCGGCGCGTGGTTCGCACTTCTGCCGGCAGAGCGCACGCCCGGTCGCCCACGGTGGCTCTCCGCGCTCCCAGTGCAACGGCGAAGCCCAGCGCCACGACAAAGCGGCTGAGTGGAATTCGAGTATTCATAAAAATAGAGAATGAAGAAAATTAAAACCTACGCTGCAATTGTCCTGCGTTCTTAATTCTTCTAACGGGGAAGCGATCAAAACTAAATTCAAGGTAGCGGGCGAATGTCATTTTCACGTTCAGTTTGTGAATTAAACTCATTATATATTATTTATTAAACATTATATACATATCATAAAACTGAATTACAAAAAACCGGGTTTAGAGACTTCGAAAACACATCATTCCTTATTTAATATAATGTTTTTTACTGCATTTAATGCGTGCGCTTTTGATTCTTGTTCGAGAATAGAAAAATCTGCTAATAATTTAAAACTACAAATTAATGTTCTCCTGTGTCTACACATAACATCCATACAACACGTACATTTCATTCGATAATTTTACTTACTGTTAGTTTCATTGAAGAGCTCCAGGTACTGTAAAGTGCAACGCATTTTATCTGATTAATTTGGAGACCATCTCGCAGTTATTTCCCACTTCATAAATATGAGGGAGCAAACGGTCAAGGATGCTGCCCACAAACATGC
The DNA here is from genome assembly GCA_031308135.1 of Acheta domesticus. Classification (NCBI taxonomy): domain Eukaryota; kingdom Metazoa; phylum Arthropoda; class Insecta; order Orthoptera; family Gryllidae; genus Acheta; species Acheta domesticus. The sequence continues at coordinate 237,927,721 of JAHLJT010000631.1, forward strand.
TAATTATAAACGAAGCCAGTGAATACAACGACTAACAAAAGTATGAAATGAGACAGCACTAAAATTTTCTCGGAAAGTATTCAGTATTAGGCGGATAAATTTACCGCTTCTCGTCACAGGGGATTCATCATCCAATTTGGCTTACTTCCTTGGACACGCATATATTCTCACTGTCGACATTATTCTGTAATTTATTCCGCAGAGTGTGCAATATACCTTCTCGTTAAAAAGACAACACCAATCCAAGAGGGGTGATAATTAGAATGCAATTTTTAAAGGAATTATAGTAGTGTCACCCAAGCAGGAATTATTCTGGGCAGCATTAAATAGAAGAGGAATCTGGCGGGAAGAGGGAAAGAGAGTTAAAGGAGACACTCATCACAGAAGGAATCGCCGTTCACCAGAAGAAGGAAAAAGAAAAAGACGCCTGTGAAAGGAACGACGCGGAGTGGGATAAGCTGCAACAGCGTGTAGTGCCAGAGAACTCCCGTGGCGTCTTAAATATAGCCTCCCTTGGCACCAGGAATTAGCCAGGGGCGTGGGGACGAAAGGGCGGGGACGGGGCCGAAAGAGAAAACTTTTCAGTCTCATACCATCACTTCTTCACTTCTCCACCAGCGCACACGTGCTCGCTCGCGCCTACGCGATGAGGATGTTTTCTTCGGTTTTTTCTTTCTTTCTTTTTTCTTGACCGGTATGAAACCAAAATAAAAGAAGTAATCATGATTTCGATGACAGAGTGACGTTCAGCGTAGGGTGGACAGACGAAACGACAAATGGGACTCTTTTGAAAACTTGGAAATCAGAAAAAAAATGCTACTGCCAATGGGCACTTCATCTGTAAAATGTCTAAATATCAGGCACAAATAGAACAAAAGACGCTTAAAAATGGCAAAGACGCCACTTTCGTTGAACTCTTAGAATTTTTGAAAATTTACAAAAAGTTCAATTAATGCGAGATAGTATGTGCTATGTAGCACTTTAGTTCTAATGATAAATATAAATTTATTCCTGCGTAAATGTGGCCAAATCTTGATATAATTAGTTCTAATATTAAAAGAGTCTGTACAAAGTAGATTCTGCTAACAAAATCGATCACGAGTTTAACTTATTGTTGGGTTATTTCCACAACTTAAATCTGTGGCAGGAATTAGTTTTCTGCTACGAGTAATGTAATCAAAGTTTTCAGAGTAGATTTGTCAAAATCAGTTATATTTCCATACCTACCTCTTCGATAGCGCCTGGACTGTAACTTGCCGGCATTTATTGTGGTTTGGAAATCATAAAATTACAGGCATATGAAGGGACACAAACGACTCCGCCCAACATTAAACAAGACTATAGTACCGGCAGTTAAGAAAATAGGATGAGTTTTATTCCCAAGGAGTAACTGTACAATTTATGATAACTTGGGGGTAATCATATTTACACTAGGAAGCCATCACGGCAAATCCAATGTCGATCAACGGCCATACGCCGAAAGGAAATACTTCTCAACTAACTGCGCGGAGAACGAATAAAACGCCCCCGCACGCTCCACGCGGCAGCATTACGCAGCGGCCAACACACGCGCCTTGCAGGCGCCGCTTCATATTACCTCCGCTGAGCGGCGCACATTCTCGATGCTTGTAACGAGTAATAACACAGCGATAAAAGTTACTGTGGACCGTAATGACAAAGCGCGCTAGCGGCGAGGGGAAACGAACCTGATTAAACGAATTAATAAGCTATTTGGAAGAAACGACACGGCGGCGCGGGCGGTAGCAGAGGTGGAAGGAGTAGCTGCTGTAAACGGGTGTAGAACACGGGGGAGATTCGGTGTGGGCAATAAAGCACAAATACGAGCTATTAGGTCTTAATGACCCGGTGCGATATCGGTAAACAGCGCCAGAAGAAAGCAGGCAGCTCGCCGTCGCCGCCGGGGCCCGGGAGAGGGCGCGTCCAATGTCTAATGCTTGCCATTTTTCCCGCCCCTGCCGCCGCCCGCCGCCATTCTTCACTCTTCATTATTCCCCGGCGCGATGGGCCTCGCTGCGGCCACCTGCGCTGCCCCCCACCCCCCACCCCACCCCACCCCACCCCTCCCCCCCACCTCCCCTCCCCCGCGCGCCCCATGCCGCGCCGCTCCCATTACTCCCCGACGGCCTTAATGATGTGTGTAGTGGGCAAAATGAATACAATACAAGAAAAACGCCGGTTCGATTAAGACCCACAAATCGATAACAAGTCGATGCAGAACGAGTCTATCTGATCGACCGTCCTAAATGTCACTGCCCAGAGAAGGCGTTTGAGACGGCGAGGCAAAGCAAAGGACGGAGGAGGAAGAGGAAGAAGAAGAAGAGGCAGGGTCGAAAACAGTCAGGTCGTTAGAAGGGATGCAAGTCCTTACAAGAGAACGCGTCCACAGGAGGTAGATGAGGAGGCACATTGTGGTTCGTTCAGAGGGGAACAAATGGGCCGATCATTTTGGAGGAGAGCGCCAAGAAATCAAGTGCCCTTGAAAAATAAAACACGATCTCAAAATCGACGCCTTTGCTTGCATTTGAAGCCTAGTTGGGAAGGTTCACAAAACAATCAAGGTACTAGAAACTCATGGAATCGATAGAAACATTCCAGAACTGTTTCAAAACAGATGTAAATAAAATAAACAAAACACACGTAAATAAACGAAAATAACCTATTTGAATCATTTATACAATTGGTGACAACTGAGTTGTGGAATTTGAACACAAGTGCAAAGTTTAATCAATGAATCTAGAAAAATAAATATGATGCAATCCCGAAAATTGTGAAATCTATTCCAGAGAAACAACCCAAATATATCCGGAACAAAAAATTATACACACTTGTATGAGTACTTAGTGAACAGTAACTTTTAACGTGGTACCCACAACAATTCACCCGACAGCTAAAATTTCAAAAAAATCTCACGGTTGATGTCATTTAAAAAACGAATTTAAAGAAAAACACTTTACGTAACGCCGTTTCGCGCTCTAGCCATGTCGCCGGGTAGCGCTCCCGAGGAACAGCTGCAAGAAACGGGAGACCAGCGTTCCTCATTCCTACGAGGAGGCAGCACGTCGCGTTTCGGTGCGTAAGCCTGACAAATGACTGCGTTCCGAAATGCACAACGACTCTGGAAATGGCATGGGTGCAAGGTTCGTAGGAGACGAGTTGGAAAAGTATTCATAAACGACTATTTTAATCAGTTTTTTTTATTCAATTAACAACGTCAAAAGCGGATTTTCCGCATTAATAATATTATTAATTTCAGCAGGCAAAGTCACCGCAAAATAAATCATCGACCTAAGAATAAAAAACAAAAATAAGGTCTCATAATAAACAAAAAGAATGAAATTGCAACTTCAGTAACAAACGAATTAATTACACGCGATGATGAAACAGTGTACTGCAAGCCATACATATGCTGAATCATGATGCATTTTTTTCATTTATTAATGAATAATTCCACATAATGAGCACAAAGTAAGGTGATCGACCCTGCACTTCAAGACGAAGCGCGGATAAAAAACGAAGGCAAAAAGCATGAAGCCAACCTTAACCTAAAACCTTGCTATCACAAATGAAACATTATTAACACACTACTGAAAACTCACTTGTGCTATACTTCACTATCTGACTAACGACAAATCATCGGTAAAATTGTAGGTACCTTTTCTTATTGAAAAGGAAATAACATTCATTTTTCTATCAAATTCTTTACCTCATTTGGTAGAAAAAGGAATAAAATTTGATTGTCAATAAGAAGAGGAAACTAAAACATAGGAAAGGAAAACTTCAATGCAATTTTATAAAGCCCTAGTTACTACGAAAAAGTTTTTGTAAAAATATTGGTATTTTCACAGATTTAATTAATGTATCAGCCGCTCATGACCTGTGTAATTTAAACGACTTAAAATAAAAATAATTCTGTCGGCCTAGTGGCCGAGATCGCCGTAGTGACCTCAGACCGACGGGTCGCGGTTTCGAGCCCCGCTTCGGGTATGGTTGTATGTATTCGTACTTCACCCCCTATCGTCTCATCCATAACGTTAAATCCAATAGAAACCGGTAATCACCTAGTAGTTGAGGCGACTTTAAATAACCAAAAGCTACAACTTTAACAACCTACAGATAATCACTTCATTTAATACAGACGATTTTCATCTGCAAGGAAGCATTTGCAACTTAACAATTTTTCGAATAAGCAGCCCGAGCAGGTCGTGGAGCGGACGCGAGTAGTACCGCAGCGCGAGGCTCAGTGCAGCGAGTGACCCCGAGGCGGGTGGGCGGGGCGGGGCGGGGCGGGGCGGGAGGGACGGCGCATCTGATAGGCGCGCGCGCCAATTAGTGACGGGCGGCAACGTGGCGGCGGCGGCGGCGGCGGCCACTTCATTAGCGGCGCCTCCGCGCACATTCCTCCCCTCCCCGCCCCCTTCCCTCCCCTCCCCACCCGCCCCCGTCGGCGACGCCTTTCCGGGAGCGGCGGTGCGCTCCGCCCCGCTCACCTCAGCCCGCCAGCGCACTCACAATACGCAGCTCGTCACGTGAATAGTGCTAGCTCCAGGGTGGCCACTCGTTTCCTCCAAGAAATTCCACACACTTTTCCCGCTTTTCCAGAGCACTGCTGCTGTTTCACTGTCGAATTTGTAATTTCTCGCTCTTTAAAGATAACATTAAAGCATGTCTTGGAACTATTTGTCATCTCTCTTGATTTCGCAATGATAAAGTATAAATAAGAAAATAGAAATTTATCAGAAGAGAACGCCGTACTTGTTTCAGCGAATATCTACATTTATAACATCTCAAAGTTTTCCCTGACTTCTAACGATTGTTTCACAAATTTCTTGATGTTTCCCTGTCATTTTCAGAGCTAGGAAATTACCTATATTTTTAGGTTTTCCATGTAGTCCAGAATGTGATCACACTGAAATTCAAACTTTCCGAAATTCATAGTAATATTATTAATAATTATTTTTCAAGATACTTAATCAGCAATTTTTGCTGCTGTTCAAGTAAGTAACTACTGACATTTTCACGCACACACAGAATTCAAATGCTTTTTTGAACAAGGTGATATTTTACATTCCTGTCCGGAGAGATTCATCTCATTTGACATTGGAAACTTTATAGAAAATGTTTTTAAATACAAAAAAATGTGAAAAAGACATTAAATCAACTGAAATATGTTAATAGAACTTATTAAAAAAATGAAATTAAATAAAAAATGCACTATGAAGTTAGGCACAGTAACTAACCAGTAACTTTTTCCCGTGTTCATCGCATTCATTTCGTCCGCAAGAAAATCCAGTAGCCAGTCGCAATATAATGAATTACCTTATTGAAAAAAAACACCCGCTTCCCGTTCGGCCGTAAATACACAGCGCGGTAACACCCAATGATAAATACACACGACGAGTGGTCATTCCCGAAGCACGACGTAATTTCCCCCGTAAAACGAATCGACTCGCATTACGAGATGAATCAATGAAGAAAACAAACACAAGAATGTAGTACTTAGGAGGCTGAATGGAGTAAATAAATAATTTGGAAGGCAGCCACGCGCGACGCCGTCGGATCGCCACGTCGCGCCCGATAAATTAGGGGGCGGACGGCGCGGCGCGGCGCGGCGCGGCGCGGCGCGGCGCGGCGCGGCGCGGCGCGGTGCGGCGCGGCGGTGGCGAGCGTTGACCCACGAAGGAGGCACGTCGCGCGGCGACGGCAAAGGCGGCCCGGCCAGGCCCGGCCCGGCCCGTCCGCCCCCCGTCAACTTTCGGCACCTGTTCCTCTCACGTCAGGGCGCCGCCGTGGAGGCTGTCACCACACGTCGCCAAATTGCCGCTCGCCCTCTCTCCCGCCCCCGCCCCGCCCCGCCGCCGCCGCCCCGCCACTCCTTCGCCGTTGCGTCCGCGAGTACGGCCTATTTTTAAAATGAGGACTAGGGCTCCGAAATATACCGTCGGCATCAGGCACGCTTGCGCGCGTAAGGCGACGGCGTCACCAGCCCCCTTCCCCCCTCCCCTCACCGCCCCCGGCCGCGAAGCGCTTCCAAAAATTTGGGGCTCACCCTCTGCCCCTTTGGCGCGGAGGGGGCGGGGTGGGGGCGGAGGCACGGACGCGAACGGCCCCCGCATGGCGGTGTGAATTGTGGACCCTGGCACGACTCGGAAATGGCAAGTGCAACAACGACCACAAGTACTCAGGAATTGAAGAATACAAATATGTCATTAAACGAAAATTAATACGTGTGCGGTTACTATTTTGATTAGTGCAGTAGCATGAATTAGAATAACGAAATACAATTTTAACAAAGAAAGCAAGGACTATGTTATAAAAATTATGATCATGTGTGAATATATAAATATTATTTGAAAACTTCCAGCAAAATATCTTTACGATAATAACAAGATACCTGGGTGGAAAACATATACAATTAGCTGGAGTATTAGGATGTGATCTTCACTCGTAACACGAAAAAAAAAAAATGTGTCGAACAGACGCGAATTTGAGATCTCCCGTCAATGGCATCGCTACAATACCACAAAGTTTTAAATGAAAGCAGAATTATTCTCGTCTGCTTTGCTCGTTCTCCATTGCAGTTCGCATAAGGATCGCTCCTCGCCAGTTGAGACAGGCGCAAGAGAAGAATCCGCACGCGTGCGCACGGGGGACCGAGAGGGGGGGGTGAGGGGGGAAAAATTAAAATGGGACCCCGTACCCTTACGTAATACAACATGTTATTTCCTTTATATGTTCATTCTCTGATTCCCACCAATTTAACCCGACGATTTCGTAAATTGTTAAAAGAGGTTAGGGAAAAAGGCTCGGCAAACCACCGGGCAACAGTAACATAAAATCAATTGTATTTTTAATTCTCATTAAAATTATAATTTCATTCTCCTTGCATGCTCAGACCATTTAGCTAGTAAAGTAATGTCTTGTAAATAAAGGTCAATGAACAAGTGGGCCCAGAAATATATTTGACACACACACACCGGCTACGCGAGCGTATGGATACACCGTTTCCATTCGGCGCACACACGAGGCGGCACTGCACCGGCTGCGTGCCCTCACCCAATTTCGTCTTGCAGCGCAAGATTGCCAAACCGCAATTTTTCAATCAAAAGAATTACCCCGTTACGGCGCGACAGGTGTGATTGATCAAGTCGAGAACAAAACTAATTCCGCACTTATTATCATTAATTACTCCGCGACGTTATCGGTGAAATACAATTAAAACGCTGTCACGCAAATTATTTTGAAATATTTACGTGCTTAAAACGCGATCACACACCTGAAGTTTTGACAACCTTTTATTTAATTTACTTTCACCGGGATAATTAAAACAATTAATTCGCAACGCTCCATCAAACGACAATATTTGAATATATGATAGGAAGGATGCTTGTTACACGCCTGCTGGTTAACCGGGGGGAAAAAATGTACAATATTTCGTTGTGTCAAAACAGCCCAAGATGAAACGCAGAATTAATTGGCAGCACGTGCGCACACAAGGCAATGGCGGGATGGGCGGGGGAGGGGGGGACGGGGGCCAGGAGGGCGACGGCGGCGCGGCGGGCGGGGCCGGGAGAGGGTGGCGGCCGGAGCATTCATGGTTTTGAATGGAGACCGCGGATGGAGACCACAGACCTATATCCGTTATCTCAATGATTAATTGGCATTCTGTTTGTTTAATCGGAAACCGGGTGCATCAATGAAAGCACCGAAACGCCGCACCCGACTGCGCGCCCCCGGTGCACTCGCAGGCCCCCCCCGCCCCCCCCACCCGGTCACGCGTGCCCTCAGGTCGCGCACGCCGACGCACGCGCGCATATATCTGTGATTGTGCGAGCGAGCGCGCCGCCGCCGGGGGGGTTTTAATATTTTAACGAAACTTATTCCCAGCAGTGCTATTAACCACACAAATGCGCCGATAATATTTTAAAACGAGTTACAATTAAAAGGATGCACTCTGGAGTATTGTTTGAAGGTATTTTGTTACCATAAAGCCAGGCGCGACCACATGGGATTTTTCATGCGGTATCATAACTCTCGTACGGCCACCGCTCAGTTTACTTTCAATAAAAACTGAATAAATACCGGTTGCGGGCACGATAATTTCCTCACCCGCCGCCGCCGCCGCGCCGCCGGCACCTCGCGGCGACCCTGCGTCACGAGGGCGGGTATCGACGCATCGATGATCGATCTGCGGGGCGACCCGCGGCGCGCCCTTCACCCCCACCCCACCCCCCGGCGTCCCCGGGAGCGCCCAAATTTCCCGCAAGGACCAACAGCACCAGCGGGCCACGAGCGGCCGCGCGGGCGAGCCAGCGGAAAATTTAAAATCATTTCCAAACGTCCACGTTTGGAGAGGATCATGCGTGAATACGGATCAATTGAAACTTGGAAAAAAAATGGGAATGGGCACGCTTGCAACAGCAATTGAACACTCACGCGCACCTACGAGAAGCTTTCACGTGGATTTATTATACTGGTTGGTGGTGTTCTCCCAAAGAGGCCAACTATTTCCTCAAACTGTGAGCACTTACGGAACACACAGGATACAAGGACACGCTTTTCCATAAAACCAGCTCCCTGGCTAGTCTTACTCTACTTGGATCACACTGTTCATGCATGTTTTTGCGCAATACTACTGAAAAGTTTCGGCGCCAAAAAAAAAAGTCAAGAAAAAAAACGAGTTTTTGGCTACTTGTTTTACTGAAATACATTTCAGAAAGTGGTGTTTCAAATAGACCGAGCACATTATTGGGAATATAAAAAAGTTAAATTATTCCTTGAACCATCTCCTCGTATTTATTTTTATTACTCAGCGCCGTTATAACAAAAATGGGTGAGTCGCCTTCGCCGTGAGCAAGCAGGGACGCGGCGGGGGGGGGAGGGGGCGCTGGCAAGGCGTCAAGGCGTCTCGGAGCACGCGCGAAGACGCGGCCGCGGCGGAAACATATGGGCCTCACGTGTGTGGCGGCCCCGCCGCCCGCCCTCTCTGCAACCGCCCGCCCTCCGCCCGCGATGCCGTCGGAGATACAGGGCTCTTCCCGCGGCGGGATCGCCGTCGGGCCCGTAATGAAGCAGAAAATAGGCACAAGAATTATGTACGAGCGCAACCGATCACGCCAGCCTGCCCGGCACGCCGCCGCACGGCGCGGCGCGGCGCGGCCCGGCCCTCCGCACAAAAATGTTAACGATTACGGCCGCGCGCAGCGCTGCGGTAACGAGGTAACGCCGCGAGCGGGCGGCCCACCCTGTTGCTGGCAACTCCCCCGCCCCGCCCCGCCCCTCCCCGCCCGCCGCCCGCGGGGCGATCGCGCCCGCCAGTGACGCACTGTCGCGAGCCGAGTGCGACGGAAAGCTCTCACAAAAATTACCGCGCCGTCCGCACGCATTTTCACTAATTGGATTAACAGAGCCCCTGGGAGGGCGTTGGCGGCCGCGAGGCGCGCAACGGCGCGAAAGCTTTCATTCCAAGTGCGCTTCATTTGTATACATCGCGGCTCTGTTTTCGATGCGCCGCCGCCGCCGCGCGCTGCTGCGTCGCCGTCGCCGCCATAGACCCATTACTGTAAGTAGAATAGCCGCATTCAATCAATAACCGACCGAACCGAAGGCGCAGAAGGGGGAATGGATGTTCGCCCCGCAGACTTGACTTCGGGAAAAGAATAGACCGAGCAGACACGACGCGAAGACACTAAAGGGACTCATTTGTCCGGCGCTGTATCTCTACTCGGCTTGCTCGATCGACGGCGAATAATGTAAATGAAGGGTTTCCAACGAAAACAAACATCGCCCGGTCTATAATTTGCGGAAGAATGAAGTTAACAGAGATGCACGAGCGGCTGACTCGATAGACAGTTCGCTCTCGACGTTTTGTAAACAAAGGTTATGCACGGAACCAAAATTCCCCACATTCATGCGACGACCACCATCGAAAACATTATCAATATTTTCGAACAATTTTTAAATGTTGACTCAATGTTGAAAAAAAACCTTTTAACAGTAAAACCTAACTTCCGTGTGAAGTAATCCATTGTATATTTACGTCTCCTTGGAACAGCCATTGCACGAACTTTCGCGAAGAGCAAACTCAAAAGTGACCTTGAGGATTCTATAAAAATGAGCATCTGAAGAAGAAGAAGAAGAAGAAGAAGGAAAGGAAAAAAAAGAAGAGAAACAGGCGTCATCGAGGCGTCGCGGTGCGTCCAGAGGTTGCCGCACTGACGCCCGCGGTCGTCGCCTAGCACTTCCGAGCCTCCTAAATCAGGCGGTAATGGCGGCGGTGGCGCGCGGGCGGGCGGGCGGCGGGCGAAGAGGCGAGGGGGGAGGGGGGGCGTCGCGACGGCGACGTCGTGAACAGAGGCCGCTCACATGGCGCCGCGCGAGAGCCGTCGCCTGCCATTTAAATCTCATTTAATCACTCGGAACCGCTCGCTCACTCGCGCGCGCCCGCGCGGCCGAGGCACAGCGGCGCCTGTGCGATGCTCGCGCTCCTCAGCGCCTGAGGCGAGGGCATCGCCGGCCAAGTGCGCGCGCGCGAAATACACCGATGCTCAGGTGGAGCTGGGCTTGTGGCGTGGCTTTGCTTTTCTACGGTTTAGAACTCCGCGATGAAAGTATGCGGAAAGAGGTTTGATTATGGCAATGTTGACACGCAGGAATTCGGTTTTGTGTTAACCAAGAATGCTGACACTATTCTATTAGCATACCCCGAAGAAACGAAAAAGGTTTCGAGTACTTTTCGGATTTTGATGCATTAATGAGGGTTTTCTTTAGCGATGCACGTATTTCTTTCAATATTTACTATAACCCACATTACAATTTCATTTTAAATAATCTCATGCAAACATATTGCTACTTTTAGAAAAGTACATGTTTAAAACTCTTAAAAACACGGAGAAATTCTTAACTATTACTGTATTTAATGTCGTATATTTCGTGAGAAAAAATGCGAATTTCGAACTGACTGGATGGTGAATGTTGAGGAGAAAAAAAAGCAACATTTTAAAAAGTGATTTCTGACATGAACCATCAACGTTTGTTCCACAAATGTGTTTACCGATATGATAATGCAAGTTCCATTTCCTTCTAAACTGTGTAGCTAATACAGAATTAATCAATAATATTCATTCAACCCATTACGTTAAATGGGCAAACAGATTTCGATACAGTCATTTTCTTTCCATAGTTCATTCAGAGTTGTATGGCTACAAAATCGATTCCAACTTGCCGAGATCTGAAAACGAGTGTTTGCTTACGACGAGCACCTACAATCTTATAATACAAATGAGGAGGTATAGGCCCAAAACTGGGTCATTACAAACCCATTAGAAAGACATTCCATGACAGTTCTTTATAATAACTTGAATGGTAATCTAATCTCTTATCTTCAACAAACCGATTCAAGTTCATTACCAGTATCGCGTACATCGCATGAAGCAATCTGAATATCGTTAGGACACCGGAGAATTATTGTTAATACCACAAAACGCCGATTAATCTCTTCTTTATGACGAAGGCCAGTCACGAGAGTATGGGTACCGTCTCGCCACATCTTCTTTCTTCCCCCGCCAGGCCGTTGAAAATAATCCACGCGCTGTGGGGCCGACAGATCCCACTGCCGAACCACTCCCAAGCTACCAGGCGGCCAAGAGAGGTTAGGCGCGCTGCCAAACGCCAAAGCAGCCAGTGCAACAACAAGTACAGTTAACGGCTGGAGATCTCAATCGTTTCGCAATATATTGACGTCGCCTACTCGCAGGCAGCCGTATCGTATCTTAATGCGACGTTAATTGCCACCGAATTCTCAACGCATGCAATCCCTTCCAAAAGATTACCCACTTCCGTGACGTGAATATTCCAATGACGGGACAACCGACAAAAGCCTTCTCAGTCTGAGAAGAGCTGCTGTGATATTTGACTTGGCGGTGGCGATCCATAGAAAGAGACGCTTGGATTGGTTACACAAAGACACGATTCTCGCATTTACAGTGTAATCGAGATCGTGACGTCTTCTCAAATAGTTTTTTTCCTTCTAATGAACACAACAGTGGACCAGCGATTTTTGACGCAATTAGAACAGAAAAATTTACTTATTAAAAATGCTAACAAAAAGGATTAAAACGCTAGCTCTTTTTCATAGATGGATTTCTGGTAGATGGTGTTTCTGAATAAGTTATTTGTTCGAAATCACATCTTTAAAATCAAATAGCAAATCTCACATCTCTTGCAACTATTTATAGGTAGGTATTTATAGCTATAAATATTTATGTATGTACGTGTAGGATACCAAACGAAAGTATTCATATCAAAGCCAGAAGTTTTCAAGTGTAATAATTTCAATACAATAAAATGTGGAAATTGCATTTCGTTCTCTCAAAACATTTCTTGAATGTAATGCGCTGCTTCAGAAGACAAAATCAACACGGACACAATGCACGAACAGCAGAGGCACGCTACTCACACAATACATTTTAAATTCAAAATAATAACATAACAAAACACCAAAAAAAACTTTTGGAAATTGCATTTCGTTCTCTCCAAACATTTCCTGAATGTAACGAACTGCTTCAGAAGGCCGAAATCAACCCTAGGCACTACGCGCGAAGGCAGAGGCCCGCTACTCACAAGGCCGCTGGCATTCGGCGGCGAGTGGAGAAGGCTCTGCGGGGCGCTTTCATTATTCTCTGGTGCAGGAGGCGGCGGCGGCTGATACGCCGACTATCACCTCCTCTAGCGGCGCCTCGCGAATCAATGGGAGCAGTAACAATGAGTGCCCGCCACGCCGCCCCACCCGCCCAACAATAGTCGCCTCCCCTCCCCCCTCGCAGCGGCGGAGGTGGTCGCCGCGCTGCCCAGTCACGGACCCGCAGTCGCATATTTCACCGCGACAGCCGCCGGGCGCTCGTTTTAGAACGAATATGGCGCCGAGAAGGCGAACAAGGCGGACGCTTTTCGCGTTCTAGGCTGAAATCACCTGCCCCGCAAGTATTTATGCAAAGTGGTCGACAACCAAGGTGGAGTAAAATTTCGCTACCGAAGTTCACCATTTCGAATTAATGACTCAATATTTGGCATTTTGGGTCGATTGTTCGATCTTGCCGGCTAGCTAACGGTCCGACGAAACCGGGCCTAGTAAATTCCCAAGTTTTTTACGGGTAAGAGACGCATGTAGCGAATATAACGTATTCCCTTCACAGTAAATTGCACACTCCGCATGCCTGAGCTTTTCTTCGACAAACAGCTGCAGAAACTGAGTCGACTTTTAAAGGAGAGCTGCAACTCTTAATTTTTGCCTCAACCGGCAATCTAACCCGGGATCACACCACGGGAAGCTAGTAGGCAGGTCACCAGCCATCCTAAAGGCTCAATATCAGGTAATATTATTAAAATATACCCCGTCCGTGGAGTAAAGATGTATACGCTCCGGCACGATGAAGCAAAAGACGTAAGAAAATCCGTGTTTCGAAGATTCTTTCCGGGAAGCCGTTAACGAGTTCCCGTAATACAACACCGATGACACAACGTGCACGCGCCGCGGCGACATTTCGGTGGCTAATAAGAAGCGCGTCCACGAGCGACGCCGGGCGTCGGCAGACAGGCCATGTGGAGTAATTAGAGGAGCGGAGGGCGTCCGCGTGGACGCTCGCCATCTGTACGTAATTAATGAGGAGCGGCGCGCGGCCGAAGGCGAAGGCGGGGGCGGGCGCTGTGTGCAAACAGTGGGCGTTTGCCGTGCGCGCGCTCCGGTGTTTGTGGCGCTTCGCATTGGGATGGATGACGCGCCGCCTCTCGCAAGGGCCTCGACATTCGACGGCCTCCGGGTTTGTCCTACGCGCTTCCATCAGTCCCGCTGCCCTGTGTTGGCCCAACGATGTTGGTCTAACGTCTGTTCTGATAGTTCCGTGTTCGCTACTGAATACATCCGACCGGGTTTCCTCCGCTGAACCACAGTTTATAGGGGAAAACTATCAAAAATACGTCCATGTTCTTGGATTCTAAATTCGTTTTATTCTTTAACTATGTTTTCAATTTCTGTATGTTTTGAAGCCGTTTTATTAAAGAATTAGCGATGTGTTGGCCCAACGATGTTGGTCTAACGTCTGTTCAGATTGTTCCGCGTTCGCTACTGAATACATCCGACCGGGTTTCCTCCGCTGAACCAGTTTATAGGGGAAAACTATCAAAAATACGCCCATGTTCTTGGATTCTAAATTCGTTTTATTCTTTAACCATGTTTTCGGTTTCTGTATGTTTTGAAGCCGTTTTATTAAAGAATTAGCGATGTGTTGGCCCAACAATGTTGGTCTAACGCCAATTCAGATTGCTCTGCGTTCGCATCTGCTGAATGTATCCTGCTTCCTCGGCTGAACCATAGTTTATAGGGAAATATTGTCAAATATCCGTCCGTGCTCTTAGATTCTAAACTCATTTTTTTAAACTATGCTGAAGGTTCTATGTTTTGGTACCGTTTTATTGAAGCAATTGTAAATTTTTATTCAAAAAATTGAAACACGGAATTTACTCGTACGTTACTACACTGTTGTACCCGTGTACTATAAATTACGCATGAATACTTATTACGTGACCCTAAACAGGATACTTCGATTTACTAGAGAAAACACTCTTTCCTTCCCGCTGAAGTCCAGATGAATGTAGGCAAACTGCGCTTCGAATTACGTGATGGGTTGTAAAGGACTCCTGCGACTTTCAGAATTTGATTTCAAATATCGCTGAAGATGAGGTACAAGAATGCAGTATATTGCACTGAATTTGAGCAGTTATTCTAATGTTCAATTAACAAATTCCATTTATCAAAACAGATCTCAAGTTCTTACTGCCAATATTGTTAATTTACAAAGGAGGTGATGGGCTAAAGCATTGTGTTCATTATTTGTTGGTTAATAAAACCAAAAACATTACTGTTTTTTTTAGAATGAGTACAGGGCAAAAGATGGTTGAAAACTTAATAATCCGGGTTTTACAAATATACTGTGAATATAATTAATAGAGAATGAAGGTGATGTGATTAGTCTAGGAAATTTATAATGAATATTAATCATTTATGTTTTTTTCAGAAAATGCATATGTACATGATTTTTTAAATTATTTGACAACGAAAAATTGTCCTCCAAGAAATCCTCTAAATTTGCAACACTCAGCTGAATACACTCGGCTGGAAAATAGGAAGAGCAAACACAAATAATTAATTCGTGTGTTGGATATATGTTTACCGCCATTCGTGCATGTTCCATGCATAAAAAAATGGTTGACAAACAAAGCCAACTTTTATTTACTGCTTTTATTGATACATGTACCCGTTCAGTACACGACTCAAAGTACGAAATGAAAGCAAAATATTATTATTTGCATGCCTCTTGTATTTCCTACTGTCATCAAACTGACCCCACGCCATGGCCATCGCCAAAGCAGGCTCTTTTAAATCACTGGATAGGCCGATGAACCTACAGAGGGGCTGGCAGGTGGCCTGTAGGGGTATTGGAGCTTTGGTTCGCGATCGAATGTCTAGCCCAGGGAATGCCACGCAGCACTAGCTTTACGCACACAGCCCTCGTCACCCGCCCCTGGCAAAACCACAAGGCAAAACTAACTGCATGCCAACATTTGAATGAAAGGAAGTATTTTCAACATTCATATTTACTTTTATGGTTATTTTAGTTTAATTACAGTTTCTTTGCAAGGAAATGGTTAATCGATTTCTGACGGATCCATGCCAGTAGCAATTAACTCGTTGTCGCAAAGAAAATGCTTATCCAAAAGCGCATTGGGACTACTGCCCTGTCATGTTCAGAAAATAATTCTAGTGGCCAGCAACTTCGGTCGGCAGATTTCCATGTTTATCTGAACAATTCCTGGCGAATGCGGGAGCAGCTGCCCTAACAAAAGGGACGGTCCGTGCGTGATCTTTCCTTGTCTTATCCTGTCACACACTCACACGCACTACAACTTAAACATCCCGCGAGGCCAGTCGGAAGCTCAAGGCTCGTCGTGGCTGGAGCGGTGTCCTGTTCGGGGATGAATCCTAGAGGGAGGAAATTCACTTGAAGCCGTGTAGGTTGGCGCCGGATCTCACCAACAAAGGGTGGAAAATCGTCAACACCCAACATTCACTCCACTAACGGAAGTAATAACCCAACGGAGTTGACGTGCCCCGAAACTGTACATCAACCAACACTGCATATACTCCGATTTAAACCTGGTGACACTTCAAGGTCACGAGAATTTTTTTAAAATTTCTTTATTATCCTTGTTGGACAATATTATGTTTTTAAGGGTTTTTATGTTACAAATTATACAAAATAATTTTTAACTACATTTCATCATACCTGTACAAAATTAGAAAACAATAATTTTGAAACTAACTACTAAGGAAACCCAGGAAGGGTTCTTCAGAAAAAATACATACAATTTTTGGATTAAGAAATACATGTTGAATTTAGGGAAGGTCACGAGATGGACGGAAAGGCAATCAGGAGTTTCGTTCCGACTCACAATTCTGGTATTGCAACTCCCGACTGGATGACAATGTCCCTTCTCCTCCAGTTCGTGACCTTGCAGTGCCTCTACATTTGAATTGGGGTATACGTTGCTATTTTTAATGGCCCCTCCGCCGCGAAGCAGGAAGCGCCGCACGCCGCGTGGACAGCCCTTGCGGCTGCGGCGGACGATGAACCCAGCAGATACAGCCCAGTTACCGGGTCCGTCCGTCTCCAGCGATAAGGTCGACCAGTTTGACAGTTCCTCGATACCTCCCCGAGACCCCTCGTATCGGTCCCTCCCCCACCCCGCGGCCGCACCAATCGCTTTGTGTGTGTTTTTGTGTGTGTGTGTGTGTTAAAAAAAAGAGTGCTCTTCCGAACGCCTGGAGATGGACGTCTCGTGGGACGAAGCGGCTCAGCCTCCAGCCAGGGGAGAGATTAGCGAGTGTCTACTCACGGCCCTGTCCGGCCCGGCGCGGCCCGGCGCGGCGCGGCGCGGCGTCCGAGTTGAACGTCCCGCCCAATGAGATGTTCCCACGAGCTTCGAGATTCTACTTCCACACGGAACAATGACTACCTTTCTTATAACACCTTTCATCCTTGGATGAACTACCCGTATCATTCACACGAAAACTAATTTGAAGCATAACTATAGTAAAATGCATTGAAGGAAATAATAAATTCTATGTGCCGTGGCGTCGATTAGTGCACCTGTTTCCGTTTTCTAACAAGGACAGGAAGCTTTAAAACTGTAAGTTCACATTTATGAAAAACAGTTTTTCAGTCTTCATTTTAGAAGAAAAGTTTAACTATAATTCATTCCATTTTATTTCTAAAATAGTATTTCCTTGGAAGTACTGACCCAAAAGACTCGAACACTTATTATGTAGGTATTATAAAATGTACTCTACTTGGATCGCGTTAAAAACTAATTGCAAAAACATTGCAAAAAACAGTTCAAGCTTATGTCATGAAAAGAAATTAGGATCTGTTAAACCTCTACGAAGGAAAATATCACATGTCAAACATTTAAAAAACAAACGTCCATTTCAAGTGACAAACTAGTTCAACACTGAGCTCCGTTTTCCCCAGGGCGGTCTTCCGGAAGTCCAAAGGAAAAAGTGAACACAAGGTTAAGTTTCGGTTTCCTGGCGAGCAAGGTTCCGACGTAAATAATAGAGCACCGCAGTCAAGGAGTTAAGCAGCGACGTCACGCGGGTGACAAGGCGCTGCAATATTGATTAACAATCCGGGAAGACCCGACACCACCGCCCCACGCACCGGCGCCGCCTTGGGAGAAAAGAAGCAGAAAACGGTGGCAACAACGAAGACAGTACACACGTGAATGATACACCGAATACGAAATGCGACGTGGACGTCTGCTCGTTGTGGGAGATACTCTGGCACTGGAAATAGTCATGAAGGATCGAGAAGGGAGTCCAGTGGAAAGCAGATCAGTGGTATAGGCTTTGTCTAAGGCAGCACTGAAACACCTGTGGAAGCGTGGTACATGGCGAATATCAGAGGGGGGGGGAGAGAGAGAGAGAGAGAGAAAGGAAGGAAGGATAGAGTGGGATTAGACAATAGATCTGTTCAAAGATAAGATTTGGAGCCAGGCTGCTCGAGGTGGCCCGAAGCGACAGCTATTTGCCTTCCACTACACTAGAGCCGATCGGGACCGAGCACGTCTCCTCCCCTTCCGTGGGAATGACTCAACAAGCCACCCGCAGCCAGGCGAAGGGCCAAGGCACGTCCAGGGCCTGGACCACCCTGCACTAGACCCAGAGATGGTCTAGAAACTCGCGGAGAGACCGATGCGCCGAGGGCGTGGATGGCCGTTGCTTGTTAGCAAGTCCCGTCACACGCCCTTCGGCCAGCGCCGGCCCCGGCCCCAGCCCCGCCCCCGCCCGGCGTTAACATTTCACGCGGCAGCGGCACCGCCGCCGGCGCCCGCCGCCGCCCCTGCCGCCCCGGGGCCTACAATATTGATCGCGCGTGATCGGAGAGCGGACGATTAATCGGGCCCGACGCCCACGCCGCCGCCGCCGAAGAGGGCGCTGCGCCCCGGAGGCGAGGGCGCCGCGACGCGACGCGACGCCACGCTCGCTTTGTTCGCTTCTTTTCGCCGCTCCCCGACTGCCAGAAGAAGCACACGGCACGGCAAAACTTTCTCGAACTAGATGAATAGTTTATTTTGGCATCGATGCTGGGATGTTTCCAAAGAATTCCTACTCAGAACGACTTAAAAAGTATTGATTCTAGTTCATTCTCAATAGAGATTACTTTCAGAGAGATAAAGATCAAATATCAAAGTCAAATACTATTTATAAAAATGTAATTACTTAATCACACCTACTAAAAGGTATCCCTGTGCTTTGCACACAGGCCGCGATGTGGCCCTAAGGGGAGGTGAAGGCAGGGCTCCACCTTTTCGTCGCCGTCGGCACAAGGAGGTTGTATAAACACACCTACTACCAAAGGTAAAACTTATAACGTACTACGTTATGAAATATAATTTTTATTACTGAGCCGAACTTTATGTACTCCAGAGTCAAAGAATCTACACAAAACAATAAAACTGGAATGAATTCTTGTCTCTCACATTGTGAATGTCTCTAACCATGCATCTTATCCGACACAATAATCAATAATTGATCAAAAAAATTCCAATATAATTCGAAACCTGCCCCATTTCTCACCCACAGAGCCAGAGAATTGTTTTCCGCCTACACCTCCCCGCGATCCCCAAACACATAAATCCGGCCGGCGAGAGAGTCTTGCTTTCCGCGAGACGTCGCAAAATTCATCGAAGGCCGGCCGCGAATTGCACCGCCCGCCCTTTAATTACTTCCGGAGGCGCCGGCAGGGGGCGCGCGCGCGCGCGAGCGAGCGAGCTAGCGCGGGTATCGGCGCAAAATCCGCGACCTCTGCGATTATTCAAGCGCGCGCGCGGGCGGCGCGGAAATCGCGGCATCAGCACCAGGAATCCGCTCCCCGCCCCGCCCCCCGGTATCCGCTCCGCTCCCCGCGCGCGCGCAATCGATAAGGCGCGCGCGGCACAATTGAGCGCTTTGTTACGCTTCCGCAATTTACTGCTCCAATCGCGCGTTCGCGGCCCTAAGGTCGAATATTAAAAACCCGCTTGGTATCGTCCCGCGTGCAATGAGCGCCAACGCCCAGTCCAGAAAACAAAAAAAAACCCAACAAGAATGCGTGCGATATATTTTATATATTTCGTGCGTGTGTGGGTGTGTTTTTGGTACATCTTTTCCGCCGTGGGATGCGGGCGTTTGTGGGGCGTCGAAGGTTTTTAATCGGCGATGGGAAGCACGTCGGTTGCCCGAGGAAGGGGGGTGGGTTGGGAGGGGGTGGGTGGGGGCTGCATGGACGCAGCACGTAATCCTTTCCGAGGAGCGCGAAGGGTGGGGGTGGGGGGGTGAAATGAGCCAGTGCAGGAGATGACGAGTCCAGGGGAGGAGAAAGGAGGAAGGGGGATTTTGTGGAGGAGGGACCAGCGGGGGGGGGGGAGACGGAGGGGGGGGACGGGTGGAGACGGGGAATTGCGGAGGGAGCCAGCGGCGAGTGAACGCTTCATTTTCCAAGCCGTCAATTGCAGATTCCCTCCGTGGACTTGACACAGGCGAATATTAGGAAAAAAAGAGAGAAAGGCGTCGGTGGTGGCGGCGGCGTCGGCGGCCGGGAGCAAGGGGGCCACGGCATTCTTCTTTCTTTTTAATTAACTGTCCTTTATTCGCGGCCGGGCTCGCGATGGGAGGTGCTGCGGCGGGGGTGGGGCAGGCCGGGGCTGAGATTGGCGAGGCCTCCGCCATGGGGTGTGCGTGAACGCGTGTGCGTGCACGTGTGCTGGAGGACGGAGCGGTGGGAAATGAAGAGTAGTGTGACAATGACAGATGTTCGATATGCAGAGAGAATACGGGAACATGATGAAGTAAAACTAGTGAGCAATGTAACATCGAAATGGGGTAAGACCACGTTCTGTACTTGGAGTGCCTAACAAGTTTACAAATCCATGAAGGAAAACGTTCAAAATAAAAAAGTGAATGTAAAAACAAAAAATACCATATAAAGTGAATGTAAACAAGTGGGGTGAAACTGCAGTGAGTGCATTCAACTAGGTGTCAAAATCTTTATTCCCTTTCATTGTTCACAAGTAAGGATCATTAGTCCAGAAATTTTAACGAAATATGAGTATTTATTCTCCGATTTACATGGATTGATTTCTGACGTTTGATTAGTTGGAACGCGATTATCGAATCGGTAACTTCGTCGGTCTAAGCTAGTCCGACGTGAGAAATCACTTTAATTGAATAGCAGTGTAAATGTTGATAGATTTTGAAAGCCTACATGAACAACTTTTCCGTTTAACACGCCAATTTTTATTTTAACCTCCTGAGCAATACAAGAGTTCCCACATTAGTCTGCCCGTCCACTTCGAATTTGCTGTCAAGAGCGAAACACAAGCTAGAAAGTCGTCCAGATCGCGAAGAGGGAGATTGATCAAGTGTCGGACTTGGTGTTCTCGAACTTACATTGTCACACGCAAAAAGCTTTGTTAAAACCTTTAGAAATTTCTAGGCGTCGTTTTTTTCCTTCTCGAGGCGTATTCAAGAGATGACTGCAATTCCAACGCCAGTACTTCATCTGATGACCGCAAAGCTGAGTGCGTTTGGTGTTCCGCATCCGAGAGGTCATCCCTCGCTGATCGCCCTCCGCGCGCAGCCGGGAGCCCCGAAATTCTTGTCGGCGCTCCTTGTGGCGGGCGCTGGCCTTGGCAAAAAACGCGGCAGGGTTCTTCTCGAGGCCTCCTCGCTCAGCCTCGCCTAATCCTTGATGTCCGCGGCGGCTCTTTGGCGCAGCCCCTTTGGGAGCCAAAGCGGCGCCGCCCAGCGCAACGCAGCGCCGCACCGCCCCGGGAGATGTCCGTCATTTCTCCACAGCAGCGCCGCCGCCGCCGCCGCCGCCGCTGCTGCGTTGTTTTGCGCCGGCCATCGAGCCGCCTCCGCCCGCCTCGGCCTCCCTCGTCCCGCCTCGTCCCGCCTCGTCCCGCCTCGTCCACGCCGCCGCCCAGCGGAGGCGCAACGCTGTCTCGAATAAAGAGGACGGCGCAGGCATTCGGGCCCGACAGGTTTTATTAGTTACCAACTTCGCAACTACTGTGGGTTGAGCCCAGTCCATTTGGGCTGTTAAGAAAAAAATATATTATGAACACTTACAAAACGGCCCTTTATTCCAAGGAATACAGTCTGTACTTTCGTTACGAGTGTAGTAATGAAGTAATTAGGACTGACCCCTTTTGGGGTTAACGAACGGTTTAAGCACAATTATTTTATAATTACACCCACATTACATAAATTAGTGGTTACTGAGAACAGCTTTTATCTTTAAAGATGGTAATAATAATTTTATTTCTAACTGCAACGGTAACAAAGTAAATTTGCAGTTTTGCAAGAATTGATATTTTAGTTTTAGGGACTACCCAAAATTGAAGCCTCAAGATTTTCAAAATTTTCCAAAACAAGTACTGCAAATGTTTCGATTAAATTTTTCCTCGGATAGCATGTCTCATTTTTCTTTGAATCTCAGATTTTCCGAAAATTGCAAAATTTCAAAACACACATAATGTACACACAATAAAAAATGTGCCGAACAAGATATTGTTGTCATGATGGACATCACGTAAAGACACCGTACATAATATATAATTCAAATATTCACACACCATATACTGTGAGACGTTACTAAATTGTTGAATCTGTGATAAGGTATTTGCTTTAAACGTACCAACGTTTCTATTGTGTTTCAGATGAATTTAAATGATAAAAGTTGACAGATGTGAAACCGTATTTTTATTCATTCAAAAGTCGATATATATGATGGCCTTCAGCTCTGGATGCTGTGTGACATTATCCTTGCGTGTCTGTGTAATGTGTTGCAAATACTGTCATTTCAGACTTATTTGTCTGTTTCTTCGGTAGAAGTAAAAAAAAAATGACCACCGTTCCCTAATATCGAAATAATAGGATATATGCACCGCAGGAGCTTTGCTTGAATCTGTTTGAACTAAATCACGTGGTGGCTGGAGTCTTAGTAAGGCAGAAATTGCGATATTATTATATTACATTAACTGTTACCAATAATGCGAGAAAGTAAAAGTTATTCTAACCACTATTGTATATTCGCACACAACAATAAGTATTGTATTTTACCACCACTACTTTATATTTTGCACACAACAATATATATTTTACAAGTGAAAACGTATTCATATTTCCGTAGGTGCTTCATCCGAGGGATGGACCCGGAGCCCTCAGTTGGCAACACTGGCGGCATGGCGGCGCGGCGCGGCGCGCCCTCGCGAAGGAATGCTTTGAAGAAAATGTATCGCCGCCTCGACGTGACCTGCTCCGCGAAAGTCTTAATTGAGACGTTAAAGTATTATATAGCCTGGTCGATAGCGCGCACGACATGCCTGGGGGCGACCGATTCATCCCGGCGCTGTTAACGCAGTCTCGGCCCCGGTGCACTGCAACCACCGGCCAAATCCATCACCTCGCGGGCTGCACGCCGCGACACGTTATGGCGCGCTCATTCACCTGGCACTGTCAGAATGATCCTTTTTTTTTTCGACCGCTGCACGCGGCTTCGAGATCGGCGTTAGTGTCAAGGTACACTCGGATCATTTTAACAGATACTCCATCGGTGGTTGCAATGAGGATATATAGGCAAAGACTGGACTTTATAGGAATGATGCGTCATCGAACTCAGAAATATAATTTTCAACATAGTAGGAACAGTCTTATTTGTACAGTCCATAATTTGCTCGAAAATCGTTAATTTTAAGTCGAAAAATAATACTAAAAATATACAAGATAATTGAATAATTACAGTTAAACAAAATGTAACTTTGTACACCTAGACGAAACGGCCTCGAATTTCAAGTTCACCAACACATTTTGTTGCTTGGAAACCTTCCTGGCGGCTAGTTTCCCAGTGATTAAATGTGCTGGTGAATTTCAAATTCAAGGCCATTTCTTCTAAGTGTACAAAGTTACATTTTATTTAACAGGAATTATTCAATTATCTTGTAATATATTTTTCATTAGTATTAATTTTCCATATAAATAAATGTTTTTCGAGCAAATTATGGACAGTACAAAAAAGACTGTTACCAACTCTCATTAGTAAATATAAAACATGAATAAACGATTTGAAAGTTGTCTTCATTGCCACTGTGAAATCTCAGATCGTGTATCATTAGCGTGCTTCATACACTATGAATTTTTAAAGGGATGACAATGGTTAATGGAAATATTTTGAATACAAATGTACACAGGAAAATACATATTACTAGATTCAAAGAGGGAAACTTTTAGATGAGTGAAACGTGTTATTCCAGTATGTAAATAGACAGATACAGTCAAAATAAAGTATTCAGCGAGACGTCTCGCCAACTTCTGCTACCGAAACAAGTCGAAATGTGGCTTGGGCGTGGCGATCGCCTGCTCCTGACAACTGACTGCTCCGTCGCGCCCACGCTCGCTGCGCTGATGTGTGTGCAATCTAGATCACTCAAATAAGGCGGTGAGAACTTCGGAGAGAAATAACTAACGGGTGTTCCTGGTTTCACAGTTAATGAAAGAGTTCGTGGTATGTTTCGTTAGTTCCACTCACAAACCAGCACTTCACCTTCATAGGAACAGGATTATTATACACTTACAATCACAAAAAGGGTTGAAGTTTCCTTGTCTTTATTGTGTAAACGAAATTCTTTATACATCATAACTGAAAATTGTGCGTCAGTACAAAAATTGCAATTGAATTATCACGTTTGTATTGTATTAATTTCTGCAGTGAATAATTCACAACAGACAAAAGGTCAAGTTCTTCAACAAATTCATTTTATGCCTACGTTTCTCAGAATGCTAGTTTGATGCCCACTAAAACGAGGCTGTAAATTTAAAGGATTAACACATGAACGCCATGTGAGTTCCTCCAAACTGGCTGTCTGCGGCAAGCGCATGGCGAGGCAGCCGATAGGCTACAGAGCAGGCCGCCGCCAAACAGCACCTTCCCTGTAAGCGCTGGGTGGATACTTCCACTTTAGAGGAGGGGTGGCGCGCACCGCTGGCGCCCCCCGCCCCCGCCAGCCGCGCCGCGCCGCCCTCTCTCCCCTTCTCGCTACGGTTTGAGTGATGGTTCGTCGTTCCCAGAGACGTTACCAAGGTAACAATTATCGTGAGCGAGTGCGAGAGGGAGCGCAGCGGCGGCGCGACGGCAGAGAAACTGGCGGAAGTGGGAGGAGGCAGAAGGACGCGCGGAGCGGCGAGTGCTGGTTGGGGTTGCTGGGCTCAGCAGCGCGGCGCACGCGCTATCAGAGACACTAGTGGCGCAAACGGGGGTAGGAAGAAAGCGAGCAAGGAAAGTCCCCCCCCTCTGTCTCTCTCTTTTCCCCTCTGTGACGTAACAATACCTTCTTCGCTGCCCATAAGGTCCATGGGAACCAATTACTGGCGGGCCGCGCGGGCGCGGGGGCGTGATGGATGGGCCAATCAGAGGGATGCGGAAGGGGGCACGTGACCCCACGCGCCAACAGAGGTCACCTCTCCACCGACGAAAACAGAGGAAAAAACAAAGGAACCGCGTGCGGCGAGCGTGCGAGCGAGCGTGGTCGGCGGAGCCGCGCGCTCGCACCCGCCCAGACCCAGCACAATGGCCGCCGCCGCCGCCGCCGCCACCACCGCCGACCAGAAAAAAACCCCTTCGCTTTCCGAGAGCGTTATTTTGTGTGTTTTGTGCAATTACCCGCGGCGCGGGGTCAAGAGGTGAGCGGCGCGGCGCGGGGCGGGGCGAAGCGGGGGGCGCTGTAATACCCCGTTTGAGAAAAATACCACCGCCGCCGCCGCCGCCGCAGGGGCAGCGCGCATAAGTCACGGGGCGCGCGGTGCGTGTGCGTGAGATTTAAAGGGGAATCGGCCGTAATGAGCGCGCTTAAGAAGAGCGCCAATAGCGGGTTATACATCACGCGCGGCTTGTCGGGCACCGGCGCGATCCGATCGCCAGTCACTCGCGCCGGAGCGGCCAGGCCGCAACGCGATGGCCGGGCAGCTCATGTCAACGCCACTGAACTTTCTACTTGGAAGTACAGCTTGGATAATATAAATATTTGGAATAATATAAATATTTCTTTAATATAAGGTAATATTAATTGGGGGAATAGTTAATGGGGATTGGTTACATCATTAAAATCCTTGTTTGCTAGGATTTTAATGAAGTGACCAATATGTATGTACTATTCCCATTATATCAACTGACTATCAACATTATATCAACCATCAACCAACATTATACCAACTATCAACATTATATCAACAAGCGACGAGTTAAGCTTTCTGAATATTTTTCTAGGTGTTTACCCCACAGGACTTTATTTATAGTATGTATGCACATAAAGAAGCAAACTGACGAAGAGGACACTCTTGAAAATAAATTCAAATTAGGTCTAGAATGACAATGTCTACCTCAAGAAACTCAACGGAAGAAAAAAATCTAATGAAAGTGTCTCTTGCACATATACATTAAACCTCATCACCAGCTGTTACTATGACGCCGATGACAAAATAAATGAGCCGAACGTGTCGATGGAATGAGAAAAGAACAGAAGGAATCGCAAGCCAAAAACGCCACAAGATGGTGGAGCGAGAGTCAGCACGAGGTCTCGCAACTAATGATGGCAAATTTTACCCAAACATCGATACGTCGATATTTCGATACATCACCAAATGGTTTCCGATGTCGACTGAATACATCGACAGGAAATATCGTTAAAAACTTCGATGTTTTACTTCTGATAAAACAAGTGGTATTTTCCCATTCCATTTTCATTTTAATTACTGTACATAAATGACATGTTTTATTCTTTGGTAACCTACAAATGAAGTGTTAAAAATAACTTTTATCGAATGTAAAGAAGCGCTCTTTATCCCTGGCCTTTGTATCTGCCAATAAAATATTATAGATACTTTATTAAAATAATAATAAAGTGAGACATCCTAGACAAACTCCCAAATGTAACTATAAAGAATTCTCTCCATCTGGGCATCGACACATTGATAGAATTTGTGGCTGTTGGTTTCGGGCAACTTCACAAAAAAAGTCGAAGTTTCTTGAAATTTTATTTATATCCTCAGATTTTGTTTGTGTTTAAAAATATGAAAAACACGTACAGGCACAGCAGATTTGAAAATATCGATGTTTCCCTAAAATATATCAACTGTTTAAAAACATCGAACCCCAAACCATGTTTATATATCGATGTTTCCGGTCGAAAAGATGTTTTTTTAAAAACAGTCTTACGTTCTTTGCCATCCCCACTCGCAACAATGAGAGCCAGCGCCAGCGGCGGGAGGCGGGCGCGAATCGCCAGCGGAGCTCCGGCCACCTATCGACCGCCCACGCGCTCAAGTCCGCTTCCTGCGGCGCCTTTGTGCCGTCGCACCCGCAGGATGTTTTCCTCCGCCGCGTCTCTCCTCCGCCGGCGTCTCCCGCGCCCTCCCCCTCCCCCCAAACCCTCCGCAATCCTTGCCCCCTTTCCGCCCTCCGAACGGCCATCATTCCTCTCGCACTATCTCCGTCCATCGCCATATTTTATCGGGCGATTTGTTAGTTGCTCTGTGACGTTAATCACAACACGCATGCGCTAAACATACGTTGCCATAGAGACGCGGCGGGAATGCGGCCGGTCGCCATGGCAACCGGCCCGAGCTGAAGATGCGCGCGCTTTTGGCGGCGGTTGCTTCGGGGCGCGCAGAGGGAGGGAGAGGGAGAGAGGGACAGAGACAGGGAGGGCGCCAAGTCTCCCCTCTCGCTCGCCAGGGCGCTCTGCGCTCGCGGCTTTTGCCCTCCGCCCCTCCTGCGGCCCCGTGGCGGAACGGACTCGCCCTTGCCGCCCCCCGCCCACCCTCTCCGCGTTCTTTTGGCCCATTATACCTCGCTCTGCGTAGTTTCGCCAGCTCCGGAATTTCTATTGAAGGTGAAACGTTCCATAGAGCGCCGTAGTAAAGAGGATAAGGGATTATAAATCAATGAACGTAGAACAATTTCGGAGGGGGTTTAAAACCAGCTGATGGTGACGCTACGATATTGATTCACGCAAGCCGAAAGGGAACGTCAGTCGAATAGAATTCAAGTAAACCATAAAGATTGCGTCACCTAGACGTTCCTACATCAAATATAGCTGCATAACACTTTACTGCACAGTCGCCCATATTAGCAATTATTATTTAGGGATATCCTTTTCAACAACTAATCAATGCTTTAAAAAACATTCTAAAAAAATGTTTTATAGTTTTGGGTCATACCTAATAATTGCATTATCCCCTTATTTCCGCAAACCCAACCGCACATTATATACTACTTTTAGTTAATAAACACCAGTTTTTACACAATGGCACCTTACACTCTTTTTATGCGACCTCCGTTCTGCAATGTGCGTCCCTATTCGATTCGCCTTTCAAGAGAGGACTCGGATATTCCTTACTCCGACGTGGAATTTTTTCGACATGTACATTGTTCCGGCCAATCACCACGTCGCGTTTTACGTCTGTTATAACGGCACGGCATCGACGACGTGCCGTCAAGCGCGAGACCCCCCGCCCCCCTGCCCCCGCCCCCCTGCCCCCCGCCCCCTGGCCGTGACAGCCGCCGCGCGGCTCCGTCGTAAAGCCCAGCGCGCGGCGCGGCGCAGCGCGGCGCGGCCCGCCCGGTCAGCCGTGATTTATCACCGGCGACTCGCAGAAAGCAACACGTGTAATACCTGAAATTCGTCACAATTCGCAATATCGACAGATCGCGACGGACTGGGGGTTACACTGTGACGGAAGCCCCACGGCGGCTCGCGGGAGACGTCATATTCACCGAGCCCCACAAAGCTCCAGGCCTTTTTCCTTTTCCGAGCAAAACATTTGGAATGTTTGGGGAGACGTAATATTTTAATGCTTTGTTGCTGTTGTTTTTAACAAATTCGCTGGAAACGGCACTGACCTTTCACAGAATTTTTGTAATAAGAAGCGTTTATCAGAGTTTTATGATTATATTATAAATTGATAAATCAATCAGTACTCACGAATAAAAATATCCTTAGAACATATTCAATATTTTAATTTTTTTCATGCCCCCATTGTCCATATTACTACAATTTGACTGCATTGTGTCTAAGTAAACTTTTACCTATAAAGGTGTTGTGCAATTGAAATAATCCAATTCCCAACATTTTAAGAGATTCTAGCGTTGAAGTGTTGTTTCGAAGATTACTTTTTTAGATTTTCTTTGTTCGTTTCAAAGTATAAAAGTCCAGAACGAAACAGAAGAACTGAGACGCACTTTTTTAATGTATCAGATCTTTAACAAAACTATGAACATTTGAAGGGCAGAAATTAAACATTAATATAAGTTCAGTTTTCGCTACACATAAGTTACGTTGGTTTTTCCTCCATTCTTCAGGAAATCCAGTATTTTAAAATTGTGAATTAAATTACTTTAAATTACGTGAATAAAGAAGACAACTTTAAAATATAAATGTATTAACATGAAATAAATTTTCAATGAAAAATTTTCTTAAATGTTTTTATATTATCAATTATTTTTTCCACTAGGGCTTCAGTGCAAAATTCTGTCCATTTCTCTGGGTATTCTAACTGTACATCAACCTGTTTTAATTTATTTTTTCCAGGCGTTCAGTACAAAGTCCTGTGCATTTCCGAGAGCATTCCAACTGCAACGATCCTGCTTCACAAAAAACGAAATGCCTTTCTAAGGACGATGTTACTTCATCATTCGAGAATTCTACAATGATTGCTGAACTAGCTACAGTCAACGAGATCCTAGCATTAATGAAACGTGAAGCGAATGAATCCCACTGCATTGGGTCTTCTGACATTGAGATCTCCGTGAATGCTAGGCGATGAGCGAAAGCGAGGGCTGAACGAGCACGCGTTTGCGGGCAGACGTATCTTCGAGAGCGGGCAGCCCGGCCGCCGGCAATCGATGACGTTGCGGCCGCGCCAGGCCCAAGCCCAGGCCCAGGCCAAACGAAGGCGGCGCCGCGCTCCGGAAGGGCCCTTATCGATTCCCAGCACTCACCTGCGCCCTGCAGCCCCGCCCTTCCCTTCCCTTCCCTCTCTTCCCATCCCTTCCCAGGGTACTGCCGCGGGAAGCACATCTTCCACAAAAATCGGCTCGTGCAACACTGTACTTCGGTCTTTCTTTCTTGGCGCACGGGGATGTTTCAATAAAATGGAATATCGGTATTTCGCGTCGTAATCACGGTATTTCGCGTCGTTCTCGGTTGTGCCGCTAGGAGTCGCATGATCGCGACTGTATCGGGCAGTGCTGGCGATCATGCGACTTCTAGCGGCACAACGGAGAACGACGCGAAATACCGTGAGATATTCCATTTTATTGACACCCCCCCGTGCGTCAAGAAAGAAAAAAACCGAAGTATAGACTATCAGAACTTTAAACAATAGCAAAGCCCTTTTATGAGCAATTCATTTTTACAACTTATTAATGTATACCCGCGCCACCCAGAAAGTCTTAGTCCCGTTTACTGAGATAAAATAAAGAAGGCAATTTGAATGATTTGTCAGCCAACATTTGTGTTTTCAGTGAACGTGTCTAGTGGATTACATAACTGATTTGCTCCAGTGAACTCGGGGCAAACTTTCAGTGACTTCAATCAACACAACTTTCTTAACCTAAATAACAATCTTGAAGGCGCGTGAAACTAAATTCGCAGTCACGACTAACAGCGACGGACATTACTCACCAGGAAACAGACTTGATTACTAGTTTTCTTTATTTATTTAACAAGAAACATAATTAAAAACTGTGAGACGTACAATGGGGAGAAGTGCAACCTGTGCACTATTCTTGAACTCTGAAATCTCTACTCTAACGTACATACATATTTAGTTAAATTGTGTATACAAGTCGCAACGAGCGTTTTTGGCAAGAAATAGTAATAAAATATTCGCTCTCGAGTAATAAAAACAATTTATACAGGCAAATGAACTACAGTTTTGGGCTATAATCCCCATTGTAGTACACTAAACTCTCGCTAATCCGACCTTCAGTAGTGCGGCCTCTAGTCGCTTAAGCAGAAATAACACTACATGGATTATCTTGTGTGCCATGTTGTGTACAATGAAGTTTGTTGAGTACCATGTTAGGTGAGTAACACATTTTCCGCGTAAATAAGTGTACAATATCTTTCGATGTAATATATTGTACAGTCCCTATGTTTAAATAATTTCAAACTCTCTCCAGGGTGGCCTCTCATTTCCTAGAGACAAATTTTCCCGACTTTTCCCAGTTTTCCAGAATTTAAAAATTTCGCTGATAAGATTTGTAGCGTATTTCACACTACTTAAAGACAATATTAAAGCAAGCGTGAAACTAATCCGTAGCTCACGCATTTTGTCGTTTTCATACAAATTTTAAAAATTCAACAAATAGAAATCGAGGAAAAAATAATGCTGAAATTTTTTCTTACGAATAATATCTAGTTTTATAACCAATTGAAAATTTTCCCCTACTTCTAAACATTATTCCACAAATTCCCTGATTTTTTGCTGACTTTCTCCAAAGCAACGTAATTCCATGATTTTTCCCATTTTTTTTTCAGAAAGTGGCCACCCTGTTCTCGGTATAGTGCGGTTTTTCTAACTCTGTCCCTCAAGCCTCTATGGCCGCGATGGAGTATCACACGGCATTTTGCGTCTTTCTCCGTCATGCCGCTAGAAGTCGCACGATCGCAGGTACTGCTTGATACGGTCGCGATCATGCGATACCTAGCGGCACTATTGAGAAAGACGCGAAATACCGTGCTATATTCCATCGTGACGACGGACCTACGGGGGCAAAGTTAGAAAAATCGCGGTGTATACTGCAATTTTTGTAGGAAGAGCTCTGAAGGCCACTGAAATCCCATCTTTGCGATGGAATATGTCACGGCATTTCGTATCATTCACAGTCGTTCCGCTAGATTTCGCACGATCGCGACCGTATGAAGCAGTGCTTGCGATCATGCGACTTCTACCGGCAAGACCGAGAAAAGACGCGAAATGCCGTGACATATTCCATAGCGAAGATGGGATTTGAGTTATCTTGAGAGCTCTTCCTACAAAAATCGCGGTGTAGTTCTGAGTCCTTAGTGCGGCCGGATGAGCGCGGGTGGCGCGAGCACTCTCGTCGGGCGGCGCCGGAGGCGGGCGTGGCGATGCGTACCGTTGTACTCACCGGGGCTGCCCAGGAAGACGGACGAGTAGAGCACGCCGCGCCGGGCCTCGCTGGCCGCCCGCGCGTCCGCCGGCGACTGCCAGTCCCGCCGCGGGCACCACTTGCCTGCGGGCAACAACACCACCTCAGCACCAGCACAGCGCAATGCGCCAACACTAAAAGTTCATTCACCGACACACTTCATTCTTCGATGGTTCATGTTGTGTCGCCACTCCTCTTAATCCATTTAATCCCAAATTATTTTTTTGTAACTTTTTGAATTTGTTTATATATTAATAACATAAAATAGGTCTGAGGAGAATATTGTGAGAGTAACTGGGACTTTATCAATTGTTGTTTACGAAAAATTGCATGTTCCAAAAATGGAACAGTGAGATCAAATGGGTTAAACAGGACTACAGTAAACCCCCGTTAGCACCAACTCGCTTAACACGAATTTCGCCGTAACGCGAACGTTCGGTCCCGGAAATGACATTACGGTAATACGAATATTTATAATACTCAGTTAATACATATTTTTACAACACGCACTCCAATAATTTGAGAATTCGTGTTAATGAGGATTTACTGTATTTAGATTTAATGCATCATTTACAAATAGTATACTGCCTTGGTACTCAGTGTAACATCCGTACAGACACCAAAGTCATTCTACTTCAGAGACAACCAGAAACTAATTTCTAATGGGCAAACGAAATTGGAAAAATTGACCTAGGCAAAATATAACAAAATATATATTTTACCATTAAGAAGAGTGGAGAGCGGGGATTAAAAAATTTAAGATTTAATAAGCACTAGAATAATTTTTCGTTCATGATAAATAAATTTTACAACTTTCAAAGATAAGAATGAATATATTTAAAGACATTTTGAATTGAGCCTATTTCACATATTGAATCAGTCATTACATGCAACAACACAAAGAGTTCCCTGTACCATAAGGTAGCTTTTCTAGACCATTTTTCTTCGACGCATACAAACAGACATTTCCTGCCTGAAACCTTAGCGAAAAACAATTTGTTCACTAACTGACGGCGGCATGTGAGCCAAGATTCAGGGCCACAAATGACGGAACAGCTGGCGAGCAGTGCTTGTTTACATGAACTGCATTCTCGTAAGAAACTTGGAATAGGTGCACCATCTGGTCGCAGACCGCTCCGTCCCACTTACGCGTATCCAAACGTTTGCGTTTCCACTTCAACGATACACAGCGCGAGAAAAAATATCAGTCCTTTTCACTGAACCCCTAACGTTCGGTGTGTGCGGCTTCGAGCTAAGAGGTGTGTAGGAACGCGAATGGAACATAGTTGAAGAGGCACTGAAAAAAAAAAAATTCCAGTCCATAAGCCATTCCTGTAAAAATGCACCAGAACAGCTACAAGCTCCTCCTTCGCAGATGTGCATCGATGGTAATAAAAGAGCAGTAAAAGCCTTGTAATCAATATAATGACAAGCTATCCCATAAATACATAATAGCCCCCGCACCCTATACTCAAAAAAGGTACCGGTAACATTTTGCGAAGACACGAGAAATTTATGGCTTTTTAACTCGCAATTTTTCGCCCGCAGGTTCGCGAGATTTACGGTGGGAACCGCACAAAAGAGCACTCCTAGAAACAATATAGCCAATTGGGCACAACGACCCTGACACGTCCGGGGCGCGCCGTCGGTTCTCTGGCGGGCGACGGGGGCGGACACGATTCAATTAGGCGGCTGAAAATCAAGTGGGCCATCTCTCGGTTCAGCCGCGCGGGGCGCTAGCGGCGCCGTCGCGCCGACACCGCTGTCACCATAACAATATCCGGCCGTCGCGACGCGGGTGGGGGGAGAGGGGGGGGGAGGGGACTGTAAAACGGCGCACGCAGGAGGGCAGTGGCGCGTCTTCGGTGGTTACAAGATGCCCCCTTCCGCCCACTTCTTCTCAATTTTCTCCCTCGTTCGCAAATTGCTGTTTTCCTAGTGAGTCTGAATGGGATCGCAGTTCAGATTACGTTGTTAGGTGGAAGCAGCGGGAGTCCGGAGGACTGCGGCTGCCCCGAAGAGAGAGCCCCCGCGAGTTTCCAGACGCCCCCGCAGGCAACCCTGCCCGCGCAGCAGGAAATGGGTATGGGAAGAAAATAGCGGAAAGTTCGGTTCGTTTTGCTCTTTGCCGCCGCGGAAACGCAGTAAGGAGAGGAGAAAGAGAAAAGAGGCGGCGGCGGCCCCGGGGGATGTCGGAGTACGAGAAGAGGGGAAGACGAAGGCGGGCGCGGGCGCGGGCGGGGGCGGGGACGAGCGCCGCGGAGAAGGGGCGAAATCACACAGACGCATGCGCCTCCAAACAGCCTTCCTGCCATTTTCCCCTCTTACGTGCGCCATCAAAGCAGAAAACAAGTCTTGGTTAGGCGGCCCCGCACCGCCGTGCCTGTTAAGGCGCGCTTCCCCGGTGATCAAGAGAGCCATAGCCCCGGCGCCCCGCCCGGAGGGAGCGACGCCGCGTCGCGACGCCCGCCCGGCGTCGCCCGGGCCCATCCACCTGCGCCGTGGTCCATCATCGACCCCGCGCCGCGGCCCCAGATTACCTCTTAAAAAGGGCATCCACGGCCCGGCCGGCTTTAACACCCAATTCATTTGCACGGGCAGTAAATGGGGCCCGGGCGCGGGGGCCGGGCGGGGACGACCCTTGACCGTAAAGCCCCGCCCTCGTAAAAAGCCTTTCCGCTGCGACAATTCGCAGAGGCATCAAGTAATAAGAAAACTACTTACGGCGCAGGCGCATGCGGGCGCCCAAGAATAAATCCGACTCGCAAACCTGAATTAGATAAGTAGCTGTTTCAGGGGGGGGGGGCGTTTTCATTTATTTTTTTTATGAACGACTTTCCATGTCTCTAATTTTTCATCCGAAGCGACAGTTTGCTCTCGTTTCGGGCATTTCTCTTCTCTTCTTTCATTTTTCACAAGAGAACACAATAATTTTACGGCAAATGAAATGGGTTCGAGAGAAACAGAGAAACAACTTTTATAAATTGTTCAAATAATCAATGAACAGGTGAGCATACCTGAGTTTAAAGTGGATTCTGTGAGTTTGCAGGGGGCGACGCACGTAAGGAATGCAAATTTTTACAGAAGGAAGAAACAATA
Source organism: Acheta domesticus (assembly GCA_031308135.1). Lineage (NCBI taxonomy): Eukaryota > Metazoa > Arthropoda > Insecta > Orthoptera > Gryllidae > Acheta > Acheta domesticus. The sequence goes on from JAHLJT010000631.1 coordinate 237,962,667, forward strand.
AAAATATATATTATCATTTGGGACAAATTGTATCAGTTATTTTTATTATAACACAGAAAGACAATTGGGAGAAATGTACCCTTACTTATCGTACTGCATCATACACACATATTACATCCATTCATTGGAACTACTTGGTGGGTTGGGTGTAATAATAAGAGGTTTTAGAAAAAATAACTCAACCGGGAAGCCATAAAGAAATATCAAGTACACACGCAAACCAAAGCAAGAAGACTAGGCCTATTAAAAATAGCCCATGCAAAATATCCCTTGTGAATGTACGAAGGCATTGTAAGTTTCAACGAAATCTAATTATTTACATTCTGAAACAAGAGTAAGAAAATATTTTGATTCGGGTTGAAAATGGTGTACAGGTAATTAGGAATAACCTCCGACTGTTGGTAATTAAGGGAATGAAAAGCGAAACTTTGTTACTTTAAAACACTGTTTAAAACGAAACAATAAGCAATCGATTAACTCTTATACAATAGAAGTGATATTCTGAAATAGTAAAACGAATAAGAACGGATAAATTTTAACTGAACTTTTAACTGAACTACTTAGGAATTGTTTGCCTCAAGACAAGTTCTTAAATTTTTAATTGTTAAGGATTTAAAAACTTCTATCCTCTGACCACACAGACATATTATTTATCCCATTTCTATTTCTGCTTCTCAAATATTGTAATACTACTCATACGTCCCACGTGAGAAGGCATACATGCATGTAACTGTGATCATTACTCTACCAATTCGAAGGTTAATACATGAGGTTTTGAACAAAAACATGTTTCACTTCGTGGCTCTACAAATGGAAAACAAATCGACTTTCTTACATCAATATTTGTATTTAATGACAAACTATTATATTTTTATCAAAAAGGCTCATGTATCGACACATCAGAGTATTAAAGTTTATTTCTCTTCGACTTAACATACCACCAATATTTCCAAAATGTATTCTGAACGTTCCGTTTTCAAATGAATAGCCCCAAATGTTTTTGTCTACAGCTAAAGACGCTGTCATAATGCAAATTAAAACACACTTTCAAAAATGCATATTTTTATGCATATATAAAATGCATATTTTTATGCATATATAAAATGCATATTTAAAATGCATAAAATGTATAAAAAAGCCCAACAGAAACGATACCAATGGTTTTCAGCTCCCTAACATAAATTGAAACATATAAAAAACGAAGAATGATCGATTGGCCTCCGACCCCCCCCCCCTTATTAATGCTAGAGTTAACACTGACGAAGAAACATATCAGCGAACGTAGAGCAGCACGCTTCAGAGACAAGGGCTTTAAAGCGGTCGATGGTCACTACATTTCCCCGACTTTTTTCGGTTTTCTAGTGCATTTTTTTTATTTTGATTAAATTTGTAATTTCACACTACTTAAAGAAAATATTAAAGTTACCCTGATACTAATCGCTCAGCTCTCCTATTTCGACCTGACAAAGTATGACTGAACAATATTTTTTACCAAAGAAAAATCGAGAAAAAAGGCCGCTGAAATAGTGCTTTTAATGAATGATATCGAGTTTTATAAGCTCTCAAATTTTCCTGACTTATAATATCCTTCTACATTGCCCTGATTTATCCAGGGCAATTTAATTCCTTGATTTTTCCAGAGCAGTAAAATTCACTGACTTTCCAGAGCAGTGATATTCTGTGATTTTTCCAGAGTAGTGAAATTCTGTGATTTTTCCAGAGCAGTGACATTCTGTGATTTTTCCAGAGCAGTAAAATTTCCTAATTTTTCCAGAGCAGTGAAATTACCTGATTTCTCCAGAACAGTGCAATTCACTAATTTTTCCAGAGCACTGAAATTTCCTGATTTTTCCATAACAGTGCAATTCACTAATTTTTCCAGAGCAGTGAAATTCCCTGATTTTTCCAAAGCAGTGCAGTTCACTGATTTTTCCAGTGCAGAGACATTCCCTAATTTTCCCAGAGCAGAGAAATGCCCTAATTCTTCGCGGCCACCCTGCTTTCCGTGGAGCCTTCTCTCTCTGCGCAGGGGACGTCTTGGCAGCGCGTATCGACCGGCGCGGCGGGCGCGCTGGCGGGCGCAGGGCGCGGCCGCGCGCGTTCCAGCCCCAGCGGCGGCGCGCCATGTAACGAGGAGCCCGAGAGCGAGTTTCGATCGCGCGCCACTGGACTCGCGCGGCTGGCTCGCCCGCCCGCCCACTTCCAAACAATGCCCGCCCGCCCGCCCGCCCGGCCTTGATTTACTGAGCGGGCGGCGGCGGCGGCAACGGGCGCGCCGAGCAGCCCCGCGCCGCGCTGTGCCGCGCCGCTCGGGCGAGCGGGCCGGGCCGGGCGCAGCTCCGGGATATCGAGAAAGAATCCGGGAGGGGCGACGGCCGGCCGCCGCCGCCGGGCCGGGAGAAGAGGTAGAATGAGAAGAAAAGGAGCGACGCGGCGACGGAGACGGAGGCGCAGAAGATGGCGAAGAGCGGAGCGCAGCGGGGCGGGGTGGGGAGGGGGAGGGGGAGGGGAGAGACGGCTCGGAGCCAATGGAAGGCCCCGGACGGCGTCCCGGGGGTGGGGCCAGCCGGCTGTCCGGCCGCGGAGGGAGGGCGGGCGCTGCCCGGACGCTGGACAGGGGTCACAAGTCAAGTTATGACCCTCAGGGAGTTGAACAGAAGAACAGGACACCAACCTCGCAGACGCGACGCGCGTCGCCCGGGCGTCTTTGGAACAGTCTGCGCGCGCGAGATGATCGAGAGCAAGGTTTGTCTTCAGCTGTTGTGTTTATTTACTTTTTCTTTGAATCATGATTCATTTTCAAATTCATAAACAACACGGCAAGCTTGAGGTTGCGTAATGTCACAATTAACGTATATTTCTCGCTGAAATATCTTCATACTTTATCTTTACTAATATAAAGATTTCGTTCCGCCTTACAAGGATTCCTCATAGAAGTGACCCCAAAACCATGTGACAGGAAGACTAATTCTAACCCATTTTGCCAATTATAAAGATGAAAGTACTTTGAACAACTAAACAATAATAATTTCATGAAACTAAACTTACACGATCAACGATTAGAAAAAACAGTATTAAAGAAGTTGTACCAACCTTCAACAAATTTAACCAACTCTTTTCCCCAGGTCGTCGAACAGGAATGGAGAAATTGAAAAATTCAAAGGACAACATCAGGGATGACATGAAAACAGAGGACATGATTTGTTGATTATTTAGTGTTTTCAGACTCATCAACAATGGACATTACCCCGTAAGTGTAGTACATGTCCTGGGAGATCCGGCGCCGATCTACACGCCTAATTGTGGATCCTCTTGCCCCTTCAGATATCTTCCCCAGCCGTACACCGCCTCGATCGGAACAAGCTCCTCACTGGACCTCAATGTGAATGGTAGTGCAGTAAGTGTATGTGTGTGCGTTCTAATGAGAGACGATGAGCAAGGATTGAGAAGGGAAGACCGCGCGCGGTCCACAGTCTAAGTGTTAAGGAAAATCACCGGTCAGAAAAGCCGGCTGCTAGAATTCTTCCCAGCACTTAGCCAGTCCCGAAAGTACGCCAAAGTCTAACCTAAAACCCTGGAACGTCCCCGGTCAACGACGCTGCATATACTGCCGTTTTTCTAACTCTGCCCCTCGAGGCCCGTCTTCGCGATGGAATATGTCACGGTATTGCGCGACGTTCTCAGACGTGCCGCCAGATATCGCATGATCGCGACCATGCGACTTCTAGTGGTGTGACGGAGAAAGACGCGAAATGCCGTGTGATATTCCATCGTGGCAATAGGGGCTTGAGGAGTAGAGTTAGAAAAATCGCACTATATGCATAGCAATGTCTCCCTGAGCCATCCCAGACGGCGAGAGGAAGACGCGGGAGTGGGCAGCATTCCTGGAGACTTCTGCGCCTCAGCGCCAGCGAGTGATGACACGAGTAGCGTGCTCCGCTGTTGTCCACTCCAATCTATTATTCAGCACCCGCTGCACGGCCCCTCTTTCATCGCGTGTTCATTTATTTAGTTTCGGGCATTGGTTCGGAGTGCATATCCAAACAGAGCGTTTCTTTTCCGTCTTGATGACAGAAAAACCGCAACGGAAAAAGGCAGCAGGCGATGTTGATTGCCCCGCACCGCAGCAGTGCTAGCGCAATCACACGGTCAATTACGTATATATATCCTGCATCGGAACATCAAAGGCTCGGGAAAAATGCACGCGCATCGATCAACTTCGGGTTGAATCATGTGACCTGCTTCGCCTGTATAGGTGAACCCTATCCAGTGACAGGGACGCGAAATTTAACATACCTATTGGTCGTTTCGAGTACTTTGGTAAATGTTTATGCTCCATAAAGTTTGGAAGTAGTTTATTACTAGTTTCATCAATAACTTACCGATATGAACACAAAGAAAAAAAAACTTGGAAGAATACATCAATAGTATTTTTCTGTAATTTATTAAGAACCACAAAATGCATAGTTTATTTACAAAAAATGCATTACTTTAAACCTAAAGAAATGTGTATTGACACTAAATTACCATTCCTACAATTTAAATAGCTGATACATATGTTTCAAATTAACAATAATTAATGTTCAAATGTATTTTGCCCTTATAAACACAAAACAACGAAAAAGAAACAAGAACAAAAATAAATAACTAGTGGTGCTACAACAGAACAAGGAATTATATAATTTGTAACTTTTGCCACTTTTCGAAATTTCAGAGAGTTCAGCGAAAATTAGACTAGTGTCGGATGAATGTTCTGTGCGCAAAAAAAATTGAGAAACGGTGATTCGATGCGTTAATAAACCATATATTTTGAACATTTTTTCCTTTGTAATTGCACACATTTTTATAAATTATTGGTGAATATAAATTTGTTCCCCAGTTATAACCCATCTACTTCAGAATTCACTGCACGTATTGCATATCAACTATCAATCACATATCGCATTTTGCACAGAAATATTTAAACTACACGAAATACAAAACTACAGCCATTCAGTTTATATCAGAAATTACTCTTGGCTACACGAACACCTGATCGAGTTTGAGGAGCAAGACAGAAAGTCAGAAAGTAGTACAACCAATGATACCATCTTAGTTTTAATACATGCAAAGACGGGAATACCAATGTTTGACTAGTATTAAATAAATCACAAATCTTGCAAAATAAAAACTTAAGAATAATAGTAAATGCCCCTAGGTTTATCAGCAAAACGATACTCCACAACGACCTTGCAATAGAACCAATTATTTTATAATGAATCTAACACAATTTCTACAATAAATCAAATACAAGAAGCATTAGATCACAGAGCATTATTAACGCTCGTGGTACGTACATGATTTTATTTGATATCTAATTTAATTGATTGAGATTTACTTATTTACTAATTAAGTTACTAGTACACTTGATACGGTTTGTCTTTTCATATTTCCCTTCCATAGTTCTCTCCATAAGAGAAAATAATAATCAACTGTTTTCATATTTCCCTCGAAACCACGATCCTCTCGATCAATGAAAACAACAAGAAATAATATATCACTAAAAATATAAAACGTTTCCAATCTGGAAATACATCATTTACGGGAGTTAAGTTCCCATCTTTGACGCAACCAGAGCTAGGGGCTGATCCAGCAGATCATTGCGAGGAGGAGGAAGGGGGCGATATAATTTTGTTATATAATTAACATATTTGTTATTATATTGTAGGTTAATTTATGTACGGTATATAAGATACTATACAATAAATAATTCCATAGTTCAAACATAAATATTTAAATCAGTTTTGCCAAATAAAGGAAGGTAAACGATAAATCTGTGGTCACGGGGTAAAAGTTCTTAAATCAAAATGTTAGTTTGGAGAAAACAAGGGTTAAATTTTTGAGCTACCGTTTGTTCCTACGCTAAACACTATTTCTTATTTGTTTTTTTCTCGTTAAGGAGCCAACATTTGAATTCGGGCGTTTCACTAAAATAAAATATAGATTATTTAACTTGTAGTTTCAGTATTTTCAGTAACCCAATTTTGCCAAAAATTAGCTTAAGAACTTTTACCCCGTGACCCCAGAAATCTAGGCTCTTTGTTTGTTTTTTTTTGGGGGGGGGTTGGCACCCATGCTCCACACCCCCGTGTGTCCGCGAGTGCCCAGAGCAGTAGAGGGCCGGAAGGCGCGCGGCGTGCGACGGCGGTTGGTTGGCGAGTGAATGGACGGGCGGGGTGGCGCGGGTGATGCATTCGGCGGCGCGACCTGCCGAGGAGGCGGCGCCATCTGTCTGGGGCGACGGCGCGGCGCGGCGCGGCGCGGCACGGGGCGACTCCTCTGCGCCGCCGCCGCCACCGCCGTATTTACCCAGTGGCCGACATCGCCGACGGTCATTCTTCATCCTCGCCGACGCGCGAAGGTTCCCCGCCGCCCACCCAGTCAACGCCAAGTTCAAAACCCTGGCGCGGCGCGGCGCGACCTGCCTCAACTACGTAAATCAAGCGAGCCGCCTCCGCCTCCGCCGCCGCCGCCGCCGCCACCGCTCCTGGGGGCCGTCGCCGTTGCGAAGTGACGCACTCGACTAATGGCGAGGGGTGTCCGCCCCGCCCCCCGCCGTTCCTTCCGCGCGCGGGGCGATATATTTCTCGGCGGGGGAGGCGCCGGCGCCGGCGTCGCCGCGATCCCGTGCCCTCGCGACGCCGCCGCGACGCCTTGCGCCCCCCGACGCCGCGGCTGGCGCTCGCGGGGGCCCATTCGTCACCCGGCGGCGCAGGCCCTCTCCCTGGCCCCGCACGCGCGCCGCCTCACCCACACTTACCACGTGATTCCAGTGACTATCTTTACGAACACTACACTGGTAATTCTTAAAAAAAAATACATTAAACTCTTGTCAGTACGCAAGAAACGAATAATCCATTCAAAAGGCATCTGACTTATCCAAGGAATAATAAAAATATAAATGTTTAAAAATTATTTTTTAAATTCACGCTGAAAAATGTTTCAATTTATTAATTAACAACACAGCAGCCCCCCAACATACGAACTCCAAAGTACCAGTACTGAAATTCCGCGAAAGAGAAACGTCCCTTCCGCGCTTTTCCAACTTTCCGCCCTGGCTTTTTCGCCGCCCCGGGCCTTCGCGCTGCGGGTGCTCGGCTCCTTGTGCTGCGAGCGGCGCGCGGAGTTGGCGGCCGGGTGGGGGTGGGGTGGTGGGGAAAGGGAGGGGGGCTGCTGGAACTCCGCCGGACTCCCCGCCCCAAAAAGCGCGAAGTTGCTGAAGTGCCGTCCGCGCCCGCCACCACGTCACCGCCAGCGAGTGCCTCCGCCTCCGCCGCCCCGCCACCCCCCCCCGCCGGTCTTGGAGGGGCGGGGACGGGCGTTGGCCCGTATCAACCCTCGGGACCGCGGCCCATGTTAGGAAGCCCGGGCGGAAAGGAGTTAACTAATGATAATGCAAGGCTAATGTTACCCTCATATGCCTCGCCCCGCCCACTTCGCGCCCAGCAGACCACACCACGGAGGGGGGCGGGGGGGGGGCAAGTGTGGGGGGAGGGGCGGTCCCGCGCCTTGCCGGAAGAGCCTTCGCCCGCACGGCCGATCGCATGGACGCCCGCCCGCCCACCGACGCCGCTCCTTACTCATGCTGCCCTCCACCGGCGGGATCTGCAACTACGCCTTCATGCGTTCGCCTGCACTTGCGGCGCGAGCGGCGACGGCGCAGGAGGCGGGCAAACCGGTCCTCGAGACGACGGGACGGCGGCGGCGGCGCCGACGCGGGGCAGGGCGACGCTGGCTGGCTCTTTCCCACCGGCGCGCAAGACACTTCACTCCTTCCCGCCCCTGGGGCTCCACCGGCGGAACCGAATTGACTCATCGATGTAGTGTTGGGAACGGATATCCCCACAAAATGGGTTTCAGCGAAACGATACCGAAAGAAAAGTATCCAGGATAAGACGAAAGTGTTCGTTGTAATTAACGATACAACAACACAATACATAAAAGCAGTTTCTTTTATTATAAAAAAAGGGAAAACAGTCACTCGCCGATCAGTAAAAAATTGAGGTGTAAGACCCAAGAGCAGAAGGTCAAATAGTCCCGAACCAATTCCTTCGCACCATCACCAGTGCATCCTGGTTCATTTCCTACCACCAATTACACAATGAATTCAACTCGATCCCATCATTCACCACACTGCCTCCGTATACCATAACTTCTTCTCCAATATCCATCACATCCAAATGTTAACTTCATTCAACCTCTGTAAAACCCCATTCACTCTACTCGTTACCAAAACAAATATCCATTTCATATATTTTGTTAACTGTTGTTACTTCTAGAATAGAATCTGTGAGGTGCCTTCATGGTTTCTTCACCCTATGTTTTAGTATTAAGTTAGGTATTTATTAATCCATTCACTACATAAGTATAGTTCAATGAACTGATTTATGTATTAGAAAATAAATGTTAAATAAATAAATAAAAAAGAATGCTTCTCGCGAACGCAAATGTATTCCCACGTGTTCCAATGCTCTATTGCCGAGAATACCACGAAGGGGTTCTACATCTACCAATTATTATTCTCAAGTTAAAGTTAACTGTGTTAAATAGAGCTTCACTTCTCACCATCCTTTAGTAAATGAACCTAGCAAATTCCAGTAAAAGAAAATAATAATATCCTCAAGACGGGCGTAAGAAAATATGTCACCACGTGCACATCAAAATATATAAAATAAAATAAGAATACAAGAAGAATTCCAGAAAAAAATCCTAGTCTAATAAATTAACCCACAAAATTGTGCATCAATTCACTACGTATTTACGATAGGTTTCGAATCTAATCACAATTTTTATAAAATTATATTGTTACATAAATCAAATTAAATTGTGTAACTGGGAACAGAATTTACTGTCTGCAATAGCAGAGTGAGCACTCGCTACTTTAAATCGACATGATACATGCTCTCCACATATTGTCATTTGAGGTCTCTTTGATACCAAAATAAATTATTTCGCCTGACATGAAGAACAAAAAACAATCCATTACCCCGTCGATAGCCGTCTCCGCCCGCCCCCACCGCGCACAAAAAACAATCGCCGGCGAGAGCGCGCAATTGCACGGGGCCGCGGCGGCCTCGACGGATATCCACCGGCAAGCACAGTCCCCCCCCCTCCCCCCTCGATAGACTCGAAACATTTCCAAAAAGGTCAACACGTTTGACTGGGCGGCGAAAGGTCATGCGTGCGGCGTGCATCGGGGCAGCAGACTCGTCAAGGTGCGCCTGTATATTGCATCGGCCGAGGGGGGAGAGGGTGGGGGCCCGGGACGGAAATGGAATCGTCCAGAAATGGAGCTGGTGTCCCTCGATCACGGAAGGCGGCCGTCAGGCACGACGCGGGCAGTCACCCGCCGACATCTCGCCAGCGCACGTCCCGGCCGCATGATTTGAATTTGCACTAGATTTGTGAATGAGGCTTCTTTTGGACTTCTCTGATTCGGTCAGTGATGGCGGCGCCGGAAACTCAAGTGTCGGACTGACAACTCGTCTCGAAACCAAATTCCGACCTTTTGAGACGCTGCACTTGTGAGAACGTGCATATTTGTGTTGTTTGTCAAGGTTTATTGACGCATAAATGAGTTTGGAGCTGAATTTTGCCGCGTTGTAAACATAAATGTGGATTAGGCAAAGGTTACATATGAATTGTCTGATTATAACGTGTAGTTATTTCAATGATTGTAATTTTACAGACATTTTTTTCTCAAAATTAATATTTTGAGCGAGAGAATCTGCTATTTTGTTACCAAAGTGAGGCAAACTCTAAAAAATCTTCATTCAGAAGTCTAGTGCAAATTAAAAGCATGCGTCCCGGCCGAGCCAACGGGTGAGGCCCATCGCTGTCCTTGCCTGTCTGATCTACTTCCGTACAACACTCATCCAAAATCAGCGAGGTGACAACAAATTCATATTTTGCTGGTACAAAATTACTCGGTCAATCTACTGAAGACCCTCGCGGCTGAATGCTGTACTGTCATTGTAATACAAAATTCAATAATAATAAAAAAAAGCTAAGAGTTCACAACTAGCCACTAAAAGAATACATATCAGTGTATGTTTTGGCAATAAATTAGAGTACAATAATTGTAAAGCATGTCTTTTGAAAGTAAATAATATTTTATAATAAAATGGAACGTTCAGAGTAACTGCATTAAAGCGAAAAAAAAATAGAATGTTTATATGAATTGAGCAAGCGTCAGGTGTCCGAGGTTGAACACGTAAAAATTCATGAAGCTAGGCGATACTAAGTATTCCACTCCGACATGTTTGTTGGACCAAGTTCACAGAAATTGTATTTGTCGAAGTAAACCGACCACTTTGTATTTATGGAGATACTTCCACATCTTAAGGATAAGAGTCATCACATTCTTCCAAGAGTAGGTACCTGATGAAATGCAGCAGAAAAATCCAGTATCTGCATTACCGCTTACAACACTTCAGCGAAGGCCGCGCAAGATTACCCACGCACCGCGCCTCGACGCCGAAGACCACGTCGTTATGTCCTGCAAAGCAACGCTCGCCGGTGTTTGCACAACGCGCTCGAACGCCGCTAAAAGCCACGACAGGTTCTGGATCCCTTTCGCTCGGCGCCCGGCAGTGGGCACGCTTTCCACGAATCGTGTATCGGGCATCTGCGATCGTAAGCGACACCACCGACCTTTGCGAGAAAGTATTCACTCGAAGGCCGCTGCTACGCTCTGCCAGCTGTTCTCGGATATCTATTCACCTCGCCTATTTGTTAGAATGTTAAATCGTTACAGTGGATGTTTAGGAATACAGATTCATCCAACCGCGAATGTAGCGTTGCTCAGCACATCGCACATCGCATTCTAGCCTTGACAGGAATGAAACTCAACGATAGTAATAAAAGAAAAACATTGCACAATAAGAAAATATTATGAACAGTCCCTACTACGTACCGCTTCATTTTTTACTTTCTCGCATGCTGCATACGTAGTCTATAGAAAGTTATGAAGTGCTGAAGCAAAAAAAGGCGATATGTTGTCAGACAAATTAGTAATGTCGGCCTCTAATACCAAAAAAGTGGATAATCCATGTTCCTCTATGTATTAAATAATTTCCTCTCACACTTAGTTTCGCCAGAATTCACATTTTGTAGGACCTTGATATCGAAAAATTGGTTTACGGCAAAACGTCCGTCTCTCCGTGCTTCTGTAAATAAAGCTAGCGGCTAAATTGTAAGTACGAGTTTCACCAAAATCGGTATTCTTCAATCGAGTAGACTGACGTTGCAGCCGATTATATTTGATGATATGATATTTGAAACACATACTATCATTTTAGGGGTACTTAGCATGCAGACAAGGACATTTTCAATTTTTTTTCTCAAAAATTGGCCTGACTTTTTGAATATCTTTTATCGGATAAAGCAGAGCCCGTCTATGAAAATAGCGCATGTCTAATTTTCGTTGAATTCTCAGAATTTTCGAACATTGCAAAATAATAAAAAAAACACTGTGCACTGACGTCGGGAATATTTCATCGCGTAAAAAAGTGCAACTTCAACTCACTAGCAGTAATATCGTAAAACGCACGGAACGCACTTGTCTAGACCCAACCCATTTTCAGGCGTGCAGTTTGCGCCTTGTCCGCGGCGCGTAACAAGCGAAAGGCAATAAGGAGGCGCGCGGAGTGTTTGGCAACGCGAGCGCCGAGCGGGGCGTCCTCGCCGCCCGCCCGCCAGCCTGTCTGGCTAATGTATTCGTACACGCCGCGTCGCCGCCCATCTCCCACACGCGCGCATGATAATGACGGCGCTGACATCTCCCGGGCCGTGTCACGGCGCGGAGCCGATCGCGCCCGATACCTCCGCGCTGCACCCGCGCGCCCGCGCCGCCGCCTCAGACGCCGCGCAGAGGCGCACGCGTCGATAACAGGTACGCCGTCCGCCGGCGCCCTTCCACATTGGGGAAAATCATTCAATCGAGCTAGCTTTCAACCTTTTCCAGGGGAGGAAGTAGTGGATTTATAGCACGATTTTTATAACTTTGCCCCCCAAGCGCCTATGGCCACGATGGAATATCGCATGCTATTTCGCGTCTTTTCTCGCTCGTGCCGGTAGATGTCGCATGATGGCAAACACTGCTTGATGCGGTCGCGATCGTGCGATATCTAGCGGCAAGACTGAGAAAGATACGACATACCGTGACATCTTCCATCGTGAAGACGGAATTGAGGGGCAAAGTTACAAAAATCGCACTATACTCGAGTTGCAGTGCATGAATTCAGAAAGCGTAAGTTTTTTTAAAAAAACGTATTTTACGTGATTTCAAAAGCTAAACGTTAATTACTAGACACCGAGTTAGGACTGCGAGAGAAATTGTGCAACGTGTAAATTGCACTGTTCATCAATTCGCTCATAGGATGGACTGGAGAGAGAGAGAGGGACAACACAAAAAATACGAATTCTGCGTTAATGCACTCTCCAGAATTCTAAATTTGTTTAACTTTCAGCAGCACATCTTACAGTCCAGTATTTCACCAAGAAAGGGCAGAAGTGTGAATGCAAGAACGATGCATTCCAATACAAGGAGAAAACTTCAAACTCATTTACCTTAACACATTATTTTTGTGCCACTAATGCAGCTCACGAACAAATTGATGAACGGTGACGTTGTTGGAAGACGTCTCTTTCCTCAGTTTCTTATAATTGAATTTTAATGCCCCCCCCCCATATATGTTTTTTATACTTTAGTTCTTGTTACAATGGTATAGTTACACACTACACTTCTAATGTTGGCAATGGCCCGCTCATGTGAGTGTCCTCGCGTCCGCGAGGGCCGGCCGACGCGCAGTCGGACCTGTATTTCGGGTGCGCGGGCGGAGACGACAACGACGTCTTCAGCACGCCGCGCCGCGCCGCCGCCGCCAACAGCCATTAATATGCATTATGCTAAGGCCGCCGCGCGCGGCAAGAGAGAACGTTCGGCGGCGGCGGCGGCGGGCAGGGCGCGACGCGACGCTCCATCATCGGCACGAACCGCGGACACGTCCCGCGGGCCGCGAGATACGGAACCGGGGCGGGTTTACGGTAATGAGGGGGAACACGGCGCGGCTTATCGCCGGGCGCGCCCTCTTCCTCGGCCCCGCCCCCTCCCCTTCCAGTCGCCGCCACGCGCGACTGTCAAATCACGTAGGCGTCCGCCGCGCATGCCTAAGATAGCGAGCGCGGCTCCGCGGAGGAACTGGCCCGGAGGAGGAGGAGGTGCAGGCGGTTCGGACGCGAATGACAAAAGGCGGCACAGGAGACGGAAGCAGCGGAGGGAGAGAGAAAGAGAGAGAGAGAGGGGGGGAATGGGAAGTGTATATGGAGTATGTAGTCACAGGGTATAAGTTCTTAAGTCAAAAATCTTAGTTCGGAGAAAACAAGCATGTGATTATTGAGCCAACGTTTTTTCCGACGCTCAACGCTAATTTTCCTACCCTTATTTCTCGTTAAGGAGGCAACATTTGAATTCGGTCGTTTTACTACAATAACATATAGATATTTAACTTGTAGTTTCAGTACTGGATCCAATTTCGCCAAAAATTGACTTAAGAACTTTTACTCCGCGACCACAGAACTAACGAAGACACTTAATGATAAAAATAATTTAGGAATAGCTGAGAAGGGTTGTGACTGACACCGAAAGACGCGAACTTAACATAGCTATGGGGTTTTCTGTACGAATGGAGTCTTGTCTCCTTCCACATGGAAGAAAACGCATGTCGAAGGGTTCTCCTGAAACGCCTTGAGCAATCTAGAAGCCTGAAATTACGCATTTGGTAATAAGAATTGCTTATGTCTATCCTGTTGCTGTCCGGAAGAGAAAAAAAAGGAAAGTTACTCACAAACACAAAATTTCTTTCATGAAAATACTGACGTTTACTATACAACTTCGTTATAATTAAAATACTTTGCAGGTCAGCTTTCAACACAATAAGGATGACGAATGACGTTTCTCTTAGTAGGAAGCACACATTATCCCATTTTCGAACTCAGTCATGCAGAAGCGACCATGCACCGCAGGGAGATCAATGGCCTTCTCGCGAGTGCTGCCCTCTGTGAGCATCCAAATTCCAGAGAGCAATTTGCGAGGCGCGCGAGCAACCTGTCGTGGTGAGCACAAAGGTCGAAACTGAATTTCTTGTCCAATTGACTAATTGTTACCTTGCAGCTCTCTTGTAATTTGCTCGACCAAATGCGAAGAATTAATAGTCGTATTACGGAAGGGAAGTATTACAAAAGCTTATTAAATAAAGTGGAATCTGCTCTTTCTTTCGTGAATTACTCAGTAAACTCGGTGGTTACCGCGTGGAAATCCATATGAAAGGAAAAACGGGGTAATTTCCACAATAAGTCTCTATACAGAACTTTTCATGTAAATCGACACAAGGATAAAATGTTACAATACAGTTAAATGAAATAAAACTAATTGCCCAAGAATGATTGCCCAAGTCTCATATTATTTGGTCGTGACAATCAGTAAGCATTTAAATTGATATCTAATGTACATATTTACATCATGACGTATGCAGAAAACTAGATCAATGAATTAGATGTTTCAATACGTTCGCTACGCTGTTAAACTTCATTTAAAAGGTATAACATATTTTACAACACCTTCACGTGGTTTATAAATCTCTACAACTACTTTCTTTTCATTTTCTTCTCCCAAGAATGTCTATGCTGCACTTAACATTTTTATTCATAATGTAGGAAAATATATTTTATCCTAGTATACTTAGGGCGTCATCTTCATTATATCATAAGTTGGTCCATCATTTTTAAGACAGAAATCTTTTTAAATAACAGTTTTATATATTAAAAGGATACAAATTTTCCACAACGTTTCGGAAACATTTGGTTTCCATCATCAGGTTTTATAATAATTATAATTATTGTCGAACCTGATGATGGAAACCAAATGTTTCCGACACGCTGTGGAAAATTTGTATTCTTTTAATATATAAAACTGTTATTTAAAAGATTTCTGTCTTATAAATGATGGACCAACTTACGATTATATTAGTAATACTAAACAGAAACGAAAAATAGTTAAATACAACGTCTTCTTCATCATTAACCGGTAGAAAAAAACAAACTATTTTCTTTTAATTCTTATTTCTCCCCTTCTTTCGACGTCGTTCACAACTCGATCGTCGATTTCCCACTCCGAGCTCGCCTTCCCAGAAGCGGCGCGGCGCCGCGCTGCGCCTCTCCCATGCAGCAGCGTCCCGCAGGAGCTCATTTGTATGTGCGGCGGAAACGGCGCGACTGACGACGCGGCGGCGTGGAGACGCGGCGGCGGAGGCGGCGGCGTCCACTCCACTGACACAGTAGCGCGCGAGCGTACTCGCCTCGACCGCGGCCGCCTCCATAATGCACGAGGAGGGAAGGCGGCGATGCTGCGACCTCGGGCGCGACGAGGCGCGTCGCCGCGTCGGCGCCGCCGCCGCCGTCATCGGCCGTCATTTCGACCGCGTTTGCATAAACGGCGTCCAATTCGTTCACGCGGTCGCGTCGCGTGCGTCCTACGCGCGCCCGACAGACCGCGGCCTCGACGCCTCCGCTCGACCGCAGTGTTCTCTACCCAACGCTTCCGCATGGCCTGCCAATACGGAGTGGTCTTTTCATTTTCATCTACCTCACGTTCCCACGTTCCTTGATCCAACACTTGACCTTTCCTTCAAATCAAGCACTCGCGATGACATTGTCTCTTTCCCAATCATCGCCAGCTCACGTACGTGCCATCTTAGATCAACTGATGTCACTGGTAGTGCCCTTGACTGCCTGGTGTTAATCCCAAATGTGGCAGAATTTGAGATATTAGCTATGTACCTAGAGGAGAATTCTAAGTAGCATGCTGCTTTGATCGGTAGTTTTCTGTAGTTTCTCCGATCAACACCACTGAATGCCGGAGCAGTATCCTAACAAACGGATCATGGACCGCGCGCGATATTTCCTTCCCTTCCTTGTCCAATTCTCACCCCTTACACAATACACTGACATGCACTACACTATCACACATGCCAGGAGATTAGTCCGAAAGACCAGTCGCACCCCGCTGGTGTGGTTGCTCGCCGATGGAAGATACCTGGCCGGGGAAACCCCGACAGCCTAAGTATTTGTCGGCGCCAGACTCGCCATCTAGCGGGGGACGATCTCCGCCACCTCCCGCGATAAAAAACACGCACAACTCTCACGGGACCAGAGAACTTATCAGTTGAGGCGTCCGGACACACAAAATAAATCAATCATTCAACGTTCCCACTTCCCTTTCTCATAGTCTTCAGCTTTCCTATTTTGTTATTTAAGGTCGCATTAACTGCTAGGATCATTAGCCACCACTATTGGATGTAATGTTATGGTATGAGGATGAAACGATATGACGATGACAGGGGGTGAAATAACGAACACATACAATCACGCCCGAGGCGGGACTCGAACCCGCGACCCCACAGTCCAAGATCACTACTGCACTACTGCCTGAACGATCTCAGCTACGGGGCCGGCATGAGCTTTCGTTCGAAACCCAGCATCCGCGAAGGAATCTTTCCCAATGGCCATCAGCCCGCGTACGCGCCTTCCCAGCGATCCGAATGCCAGGGCCGGCCGCGTGCGCACCGCGCCCCCGCTATCGCGCAGCCCGAATCTCCTCCTCGCTGGACGCGCGCCGCTTGCATAGCGACGCGCCAGCCAGCCAGCCGGGGCAGCGCTCGGCGCGGGGCCCTCACAAACGCGCGCGGTCACGCATCGCCGCGCGACGCATGTTCCCGGCTAACGCACCGTGTATCTCGCCTGGCCCGCGGCCGAGATGGCGCTATCTAGCGACAATGTAAAACGCGCGCGCGTTTGTCAAGACGCAGAAGCCGTGTGGATAATGGCAGTACCTGCTAGGCTCCTTCGGAATACTGCTTGCTCCCTGAGACGAACGTCGGGGCTTTTTCCCCCGTCCGTCTACATGCCAGACACGTCCTTCCGCATAAATATTGATAATGGAATAAATTGGTTTGGAATAGATTCACATAACACCTGCACCTGATTACGAAAGCAAGCTATAGCAGTCGTAATCTGAATTGTTTTGAGCAAGAGTCAAGCCCGTCCAATCCCACAGATGAGAGCCTAAATAGAGAAACGACCATTAAGAAATGAAATCTCCCATCAGTACTCTAGTCACATTCCTCAAATATCCAATAAGAAAGGATGGATGTGTTGATATCCATTTCTTTCAACCAGCACTCGGTGTGTCGCCTGCCGGCCTCATGGAAAGGTACGCGGATCGAGAGCGCGGGGATTGTGGTGAAGGGGTGGGGTGGGGGGAGAAGGGGTGGGGAGTGGTGGCGTGTGCACTGAAAATCGCGCGCACAATGGAGCCCGCGGCCGCTTCCGGGGCCGGCGGGGAAATGGTGTATGACGGCGCGCACATGTGCAAAGCACGCATTCGGAATCATTATGCTAATACGAGTGGAATCAATAGGCGAGCGACGGGGGTTGGGTCGCAGATTGAAATAAAGTATCAGCGCGGCGAGGGTGGCGGCGGATGCGGGTGGCGGACGGGCGACAGGGGGGAGGGAGTTCATGGTAGCGGTGGTTAAGGGAGGGAATGGGGCGTTGCGGAGGTATGGCAGTCAATACGCGCTGGACGCGGCGGCGAGGAAATGCGGGCATGGACAGTCCGACAGGCTAGGTGAACGGTCGTTGGATTCCGTGCGGTGATGAACGACTTTTAACGGCGAAAAAATCGTTTGTACGCCTTCCTTCTAAGGGAAGTGAAGCCGGCTGTCCCATGTACTGGATCTACTGCACGTAAAACGTCTTCAAACCTAAAAGACACCCCTTCACCGAAAAGTAAATCGCATGTTTCTGGCCCGAGAGACACATTGTTTCTCAGGTAGATGGTTAAAGGTACGTAGCAAAACTTGCGTAGTCAGACGGACGAGAAGGCCTGATGGTCCTGAGTCACGCAAAAAATAAGACATCATCGAATTGAATCGAATGAACAGGAATAGAAGAATGAAGTTGAAAACTGATTGGTTAGTGATTATCGGCGCGTCAACTGACAAGGCCATTACTCCAGTAAGTGTAGTGAATGAGCACTGGAGGAGGGTTGTGATCTTCCTCCGCTGGCTGGCGAGATCCCGCGCTGACCTGCGTCGGCTTGCGTGAATTATCCCCAACCAGGTATCTCCCATCAGCGGGACACCGCCCTAGCCGTGGCAAACTCGAACCTCCCGCCTAGTGTCCCCCACATTGGTAGTGTGGTGCATGAAGGAGAGAACATTCGGCAATTCGAAAGGCGAAGATAAGCCTGCAAAGCGCCAGAGTGAGAGAGAGAGAGAGAGAGAGACAAAGTGTGTGTGTGTGAGAGTGAGAAAGAGGGAGGAGGGGAGGAGGAGGAGGAGGAGGGCGGGTGAGAGGGCAGCTGCGGGCCGCGCCAGCCAGGCAGCCAGCAGAGACCAGAATGAAGCGGACGGACGGCGCGTGGACACGACTTCTCCATTACCGCGCTGCGCCCGCCAGGCGGCGCGGGCGCGGGCGCGGGCGCGGGCGCGGCTCGAGGGCCACAGGCGCGCACGGGAGGGCGCCGCGCCAGTCAACCGGGGGCGGCATCCCCGCCCCCCATCGCCCGGCCCAGCCGGCCTCAGATGAGTCGTCGACAGCGCCCCCTGGTCGCGCTAATGGCAGCCGGTAGTGAGCGGCAGCCGCAGCCACCAGGGTGCAACGCATGCGCCAAGGCTCTGGTGGCGACAACCCCCCCCCCTCGGGACAGCACAGGACGCTTCTTGTGAAACGCACATGCCGACTGGCCTCGTATTCCTACCATTGTGTGTGTGTGAAGAGAGAGAGGGAGAGAGAGAGGAGAGAGAGAGAGGAGAGAGAGGAGAGAGAGGAGGGAGAGAGAGAGGGAGAGAGAGAATACGAGTACATGATACCGTTGGTGGGCTGCAATAGTGGCACAACTCAAAAAATCAGGTATTGAGATAAATGTGTTTTCACCTTGTATTGAAATGCATCGTATTTGTATTCTCGCTTCTGCCGTTTGTTGGTGGAGTACTGTTCTTTAATATGTTGCTGTTGTTACTGGAGGGCTGACCAATCTGCAATTGTCGAGAGAGCATTAACTCAAAATTCGTATTTTTTTTTATAATCGTGCCACTATTACAGCTCGCGAACGATATGATATGGAACATAACGGACAGAGAGGCGACTCTCCATGTGTATGTGAAATAGTATCATGCTACTACTTAATAGTGTGCATTGTAGTACGATATGAACCCGTATTTCTCGCTCAAGCAAAGATCGAGAAAAAATTCATTTACGGGCAATAATCTAAGTTAACAATCTGGTTGTGACGATGTGACAAATGCGTAGTTTGCTGGTCGTTCGAATGACAAATGAGCATAACAAGCAGCAGTTGCAGTTAACTTGTTTTTTTACCTAATGCATTTTAAACCGGGGACCTTATCAAGTGCATTATAACTCACACTGCGTGCGTGAATAGAATCATCAAAACGTTTCTATCCGCACTCAACTCGACGCTCGCATGAAATACGAGGGCTGTATATCAGAAAGAGCAATTATTTGAAAATAAAGCAGTCGTATTAAAAGATATGTGTACCTACACCCCACATACGCTTGCAAACCCCGATACTTTCAAGGCCCGCTACTTATTTATTGCCTAGTCACGATCGCAATAGTTCACCACCAATGACGTGACATCTACCACACGCGAAATTGTGTTGACGCAGCAATATCCACCCGGTCACAAAGCAAATTTGAAATGTTCATTGGAATGAGGTGTAAAAATGGAGAAAAGTTTTACAAACGAGCAAAAGTATTCACGTGGACTGTTTATTAGACAGTCAATTCGCGTCCTATCATGTGAACAGATTTAGCAGAATTTAAGCCAACGAATTCTACATAACCAAATGCAGTGACACAAGTACGTTGAGTGGAATGTATATCCATAAATGTATAAGGGATACAACAGATCCCATACATTTTGTGACATTAACTTTCTGAAATGTATTCCATGAAATAAAATGAAGAAACAAACGAGGAAGAAACGTAAAGATGGCAGGGCTGAAGACCTGGTAACGGTCGAGAAGACGCACTGACTAATCATTTACCCACCCGTAACCTCGCATGCAAGACATCACATCTACGTACGCTCACTCTTGGATTCAAAACCCACTGCATTCACATACTGCAGTGGACAGAGGTATGGTAATCCCATGAAATGAAGAAAAAAATGTTAGTGCACACATTATTGGAATACAAATTAAACACAAAATGGAAGAAATGAAATGTAATATTCCACAGAACAACTTCAAAAAAGAGAATGAATATTAGAAAAAATAGAACGAAAATATGAACTATTTACAAAAATCGAAAAACAAACTCAAACCCGGCACATAACTAATGCACAACTGGCGTTCGCATTCGAGCCAGAACATCTTAGTAAACATGACCACACGTAAAGGAAAGGTGCACTTAAAACTGAAAAACCAGCAGAACATATGATTCGAAAACAGACGGCGTAATAGTGAGTTATGAGAGAAACTGGAGCGACGCGGCGCGTGACGAAGCCGGTGCGTGCGCGCGGGCGTGCGGGGCGTGCGGGGGCGTGCCGCGTGTCCAGCGCTCGCTGCCGTGTAAACGCACCGCATCCACCGTCACCCTCGCCCCGCCCCGCCGGCGCGGCGTGTGTGTTTTGTATCGATACATATTTTATCGCAGTCCGCCTCTCCTTGCCCTCCCTGCGATATTACGAGCGCGCTGAATACTGCATGTGGCCTCGCGACGGGGCGCCCGCGACCGCTCCTAAGGCCTCGCCCGCCGCCCACGCCCAGCCTTCGCCAGCGATCAGCGTCCACAATAAACGAAACAAATCCACTGACCCCGCCAAGGCGGAAGGGAGGCGGACAACACGATGGGAGAGACGCGCGCCTCCGGCCTTGAACCAGACCGGTACATCTTTCTCATATACAGAATCCTCTTTTACACGTTCTCTAGGGAGATAATTGAAGCACATTCAACTATTTGTGTTGAGTGAAATAAGATGAACACAATTTCAGAAACAAATAACTTCTCAATCTGATTTGGTAGAAAAATCCCGCTATACCTTTATTACATACAATGAATGCTTCTGCTTATCATTTCATGTACAGTGGAAAGGAGTGGCCAGTTACTGCATTATTAGAAGAAACACAATCAGTCGACCATCATGATGAACTTGACAAACAGCATTAGGCACACTGCTAACTCAAACGCCAAGGTATCAGAGATAACTGAAACCACTATAAACGGTCTACAACAGCTCTGGGAAGACGCTTGCACACTGGTCGAAGAGATCATGTCAGTCGTCAGCGGTCGTACATCGGACATCAGGAACCCGATCCACGACCATCGTGACAAAACGACCTCTATCCCGTTCCATTACCGCCGAGCAAGTGCCATTAGGCCATTCGGCGCCAGTACAAATTAGGGGGCGGTCGAGGCGGCAGCCGCAGAAGCCGGCGGGCGTGGCGGGGCGGGGGCAGGGGCGTGGCGTGGCGGGCGAGCCACACCACGGCGGCTCTCCGTGTGCCACGCCACATCGCCACGCGTCGCGCTCCGCGGTCGCTGAAAACAACACAAGTTCGGCGGCCCGCCGCGCCGCGCCACGCCGCGCCGCGCCGGCGCCATGATAAATCTTGCACATATTTATCGCGGGGTTAGCCATGACAAAACTGGCCACCGCGGCGCGGCGCCACCTCCGTGTTTCCGCTTCCCGCCGGCGCACAAACACGGCCGCTGTTGATATTGTGGTTTTCGATTGTTTTCCCGTCTGTTTCCACGTGGCCCCGGCGCCCGCGCGCGCGCGCGCGCACGTACGTATTTTACTCGTCTGTTTTATTTCCCAGCTGATGCAAACACACATACAAACAAGCGGACGGGGTGGGGGTGGGGGTGGCGGTGCACCGACGGAGCGCGTCCGGCCGCGGCGGCGGCGGCGGCGGCGATGGCAACCAGTTATTTTGACTACGGCGGCGCGCGCTTGTCAATATCTATTTCGGTAAGTGACGAGCCCGTGAAAATGGAAGCGAGGCGGCGCCACGGCGGCATGCCCGGACAGAGAGAGGAAGAGAATGGAAGAGGAAGAACGATAAATTTCAGATGCAAATATGGAAGGAGAGGTTTTAATCATGACACAAAGAATAAAACCTTCATAAAAATAAAGACTGTCTACTCATAAGTGGAAGAGAAATGTAGACCAAAGTTTACATATAATGTAATATAGTAAAACTTAACATTGACGAACAGTCACATAGAGAGGACAAGAAAAGGAATTAGAAAAGGAATAAAAAATCATACAATAAAAATACAAAGGGGAAAAACATCGGACAAAGAAATGGAAAACAGCTTAACCCCTTCAGACTTTATTTTTTTGGGGGAACTAAGGAAGAAAGGTTTTCTTGTAAG
Source organism: Acheta domesticus (assembly GCA_031308135.1). Taxonomy (NCBI): domain Eukaryota; kingdom Metazoa; phylum Arthropoda; class Insecta; order Orthoptera; family Gryllidae; genus Acheta; species Acheta domesticus. Next base: position 237,985,170 of record JAHLJT010000631.1, read on the forward strand.
ACTGGTTTCTTTAAAGATAAATAAAGAATATATGAGATATATTATTTATTTTACCTTTAAAGAATATTCTATTTATGTATTGCAACAATATCTATTGAGTCGAAAAATACTGAAAAGGAAATGCTGAAGTTCGCTGCATGTTGTGTCCACTGCTCTCTTCTCCATCGGCTCTCAACGCGAGTGGCATGTGCATCTCAACGCGAGCGACGGGGTTCCCGGCGCGGGCACCGCCGCGCCGCGCCGCGCCAGCCCAACTTGATAAATGGGCATATTGTTCGCTTAAGCGAGAGGCGACGGCGATGGCTGCATGACGTCACTCTTATAAGTGTAACGAGTCTGTAAACTGAGGATGGAAAGAGGAGAGGACGGCAACGGGCAATGAAGACGAGTCCATGGTTGCGGGGTGTAATGACGACCGTGAGGAACACGAAGAAGATGGTACTGAAAGACAACGCCTCGCAAAATGCCAAGTTTTCCTTAGGAGTAGTAAGAAGCCTTCAATGATAATGAGTTCTGCACATAAACTCGCAGTGCGGGGAACAGGATTGTGCAAACGTGCAGTAAAAAAAATGAAGGAAGTTCTTCGCTTTTCCTTCGCAACGACTTTACGTTTTCTGGTATTCTCTATCAGACCCAACATAAAATCGGTTATATTACCGATGCTGTCACCGCAGTTTTACGATTAAGATACACATCAAATCTAGCCTGCCGTGACCTAATGACCTTATTCACATGCGAGGAAAGACGTGACGTCAAGTGAGAAGAAAAACACATTCACAGAAAAGAGCACTTTAACGCAATTGCAAGATAACCCTATTTTATTGCAAATGACCATTGTGAAATTACAAATTTAATTACAGTCACACACATACAATGTTCTTTATTCCCTGAGATATCGTAAAATCTCGAGAATATCACAGTATTGTATTTCAATAAATGGGAAGTTCTGAATTGCAGCTTAATGAATAAAATTATATTCTTCCTTGTAATAAAATAATTACGTACTATGGAATTTTCGAACAGATTGGACATTAATCTCTAATTTCCAGGATGTTTACACTACAGTGTTGTAGTGTAAAATCGGTTGAATGTAAAATGCCGTTAATATTAGAAAAATGATAATTATTGCTGTAATTAACACTTGCGAATTTACCCGAAACGAAGAAATCTATAAAGAATATTCCCGTTCATCGTAACTGACAAGAAAGATAGAACAATGCAGCGTAATAAGGTAAGGTTACCGACTGGCAACAAGAAACGCAGAAGAACGACGTGAGCCAATTCTTCTCCTTCAATTCCCAAAACCATTCCCTGTGTACACACCATTGTCTGCCCCCCCCCCCCCCAACCACGGAAATCCCCACGCCGGAGCACAGACGTCTTCCGCAGCTCGCTGGAATATTCAGTGAGGTTATTTCCCGAAAGCGCCACAAGCAGCCGCCAGAGCAGGCAAGCGCGCGGTCGCGGGCCGAGGCGCGGGCGGGGGCGAGGGCGTCAGAGTGGGCGTCGTCCGGCAGCGTCGCGACGGCGCGGAGGATTTCTCGAGCCATTTCCGCCGCCAGCTCGGGCGCCGCCGCCGTCGCCCACGCCCACGCGCCGCGCACGTCCTCAGCCCATTAACTCCAGAAGCGAGCGGGAAAACCGCGGAATAAAGCTGGCCCTTCACTCTCCACACAAACACGCGCGGCGGCGGGCGCCGCCTGCGGACCGAGGAAGGCGGCGACCCGCTTGTTTCATATAAATGGGAGGTCTTTTACGTACGCATCAAGACCACCCACCCACAACAGGCCGGCATCTCACACGCAGACGCCGCATGAACGGGGGGGTTGTGTTTTTAGTGGAGGCTTATGCCGAGGGGGTGATGTATTAGGTGCCGAGTTCCAGGCCACACGAGCGCCTTACACGTTTCTAAAACGCGTTTCATGAGATTTTTTTTTTTTTCGCGCGATGGACCGGAGAGTGTCGGAGGCGAACGCACTCGCTGGCGAAGGGCCGCGAGACGGCGTCGGTGACAGTGCGGAGAAGGGCAGACGCCCTCGCAAGGATCCTCCGGCGTCGCGTCGGCGGCAGACGCAGCTGGGTACGAGCCGCGGGCGGGCGGGCTCTCCCGACCCACACACAGCAAAAACGCGCCCGACCCCAACCCAGACGGGCAGCGCCACGGAACAGGCTCCGAGAAAAACAGGAACTTTGGAACAAGACCTGTACGAATGTTGTTAATGTTTTTGTCTTGTTTGTAATGAGAAGATTAGAGACATGGAAAATTTCTCCTCGCATCCGCGGCCGGCGGAGAGAACACAAGGCCGCCGAAGGAGCGACGGGGGGGGGCGGGGGCGTTGTCTCGATTCGTCACCGGTGGTGGCGCGCGGCGGGGAGGAGCGGAGTAGAGCGGAGACGAGAGCGCGGCCCGGGATCGCTCATCCTGTCGCCCGGAATGAACTCGTCTGACCGCCGCCAGCAAATTAGAGCGCGCCGCTCGAGTCAATCAGAGGCGGACGGCGCGGCGCGGCGCGGCGCGGCGCGGGACGGCGCGGGACGGCACGGGACGGCGCGCTCGGCGGGCGTGGCGCCGTGTCACGCGTGCTATTCCCAGAGGCCGCCGCTGCCGCCTCCGCGCCGCGCCGCGCCGCGCCGTGCCGCCTCGCTCGGCCTCGCCTCGGAAGATCAAGATTTACGGGGGCAGGAGGCGGGCGGAGGCGCCTTGTCTCTTCCCATCGCATCAGCGCGCCTCCCTCGGCATGCCGACCACGCGCCGCCGCCGCGGCCGCCCTCGGGACGAGACCGCGCCCCGCTGCACACGCCGCTTGCGGCAACACAGCCACGGGGACAACAAAAGGCGCCTGTTATCATCGGGTTCGTAAAGTTGTCAATGAGGGTTCAATTCAATTCAATGACGCCTTAGTTTACGTGGTGACACTTGGCCCATCAGGCCTAGTCTCGCGTCTGGCCGCGCAAAATTCGCTACCCCCCATTTCACCACTTGGCGGAGAAAGGTGTCACTTCGGTGACGAAACAAGCAATTTGAATTTTGTTCAGGGGCTTCTTTTAGGCTTGAGGATCTTTTAGGTGCACTAAATCTACAATACGGGACTGCCGGCTTTACTTCCCATTCGAAGGAAGGCGTACGAAGGATTATTTCCACTTAAAAGTCTATTAGAATTGGCTTTCGATCGGGTTTTGAACCCACAGACTTACATATAACACCCCGATACCCTTGCCGATATATCACCGAAACTGATGGTTTGCTAGAGAGAGGAAGGACAGCACATAACATTGAAAAACGTTGTAACCATGGAAATTAAATGGTACCTACTACACCGTATGATGAGAATGGTGATAATAATATACTTCACCAGTGATTCCAAAGTTAGAAATTGATGTGGACAATGGTAAAAAGAAGTGAAGTGAGGACGATGCTTAGGGTGATAGCTTTGTTGACATTACAAGGAGCAACAGTGACGATTTAAGAGCCCTATGCGCTCCGATTTAAATCGTGCCGTCTCCATAACACACGTCCACCACAGCCCACACTTGTTACTTACTTCCTTCGCCATCCTTTTAAAGTAGGTCGTCGGATCATAATGCATTGCTCCCTGGTGTTTTTCCTTCTGGAAGAGTTAGAACTTATTTACAATCTGAAAAGTACGAAGATACTCCACTATCCGACCGACGCAGCCACTTCCAGTACCAGGAAACGTACTAATAAATAAAGCTTATCTAGATGCCAATTTAGGAGATTACATTCCCAAGATGGCGGAGGAGCTGTTGCAGCAGCAGCAGCTCGGCGGGGTGGGGCGGGGCGTGGCGGGGCGCCGGGAGGGCGAAGCGGAGGCGAGGCGAGGGCGCGCGCGCAGGCGAGACGGAAACCCATTCCGCGATTGGTTTCTTGAGCTCGTCTCTTCTCCGGCTCCCGCTGCACCCGACGCTGGCGGCGGCGGCGGTGGCTTCTTTTTTGGCACAGAGACGGCGCAGGCGGGGCGGGCGGGCGGGGCGGGCAGTGAGCCGAGGGCGGCAGTGCGCCGACGCCAGACCGCCCCCGCCCAGCGCCGGAGGCTGCGCGCGGCGGGGGAGCAAGTTTGACGGACGCGGCGCGGCGCGGGGCGGCGCGGTGCGGCGCGGACCCCTCGCCTGCGCGCCCGCCCCTGCGCCCGCCCCTGCGCCCCGCCGCGCAGTCGCCCCGCGCCCGGCGCCCCCTCCCCGCCCGGCGCCGCCGCCGGCTGCCACCGCCGCCGTTGGTCAAACTCCGCTTTTGCAGCCGCCACCGCCGCCCTCGCCCCCGGCCACGGCGCACGGTGTCCACTCAATGCCTTGGGCGGCGAATGGCAAGAGAAATACGCTATAGGCAAAATTATACGACTTACATAATATGAAAATTAATTATTACAAAATTTTATATAACATAAAAGTTAAAATTCGACTATGCCTGACCGATTTTTTATTTATTTCGTCAATGAACATTAAATACTGAATGTGACGTGCGAAGTACATCAAATACTGAATGTGACGTGCGAACTGAGTGTGAAGTACAATCTGGGCAGTTTTCTTGAGTTGGGAATCCGACCCTCCAGCTTTGAACTCTCAATAGCTCAATGATGAATGAAAGTATCAACAAAACAAGTTTCAGTAACATTTTCGCTCCAGGGTTATAGAAAATTGTTCGCATTGGTAAACGAAACTACAGAATGGAGTTGTAGGCATATATAACAAATTAGTAACCGCTACCCCGGGTTGAACTTCTACCACAACTATGTTAACATATGTCTTACCAGTTTTCATTTCTAGCTACCACTTGCGGCTCTTGAGCAATTCCTCGTCGTATGCTACCCTGTTTGATCTAGTGCTGCCGTCGCCCCGTTACCCCTTGCGAAGCCTCGTATCCCACAGAGGGCACCCCGTAGCTCCCACCACCACCACCACCACCCCGCCCCCACCCACCCAGCCGTCGCGTGACGTCACACGCACGCTGCGCGCCGTGGCGCGGCGTCCCCGGGCCGCCAGACCGCCGGAGCAGCCAGGGCCAGCCCAGCGGAGACGAAGCGGAAGAGAACCCGGGGGGCGGGGCGGGGCGGGTACGACCTCGCCCGCCGCCCGCGCCAAAGGTCAGAGTTCACAGGGGCAGCTGCGCCTCCCGTACTCGCCACCTCCCCCGCCCCGCCCCCGCCCCGCCCCCCGCTCCACCCCCGCGCAGCCGCAGGCCGCCGGAGACAGCCCGGATAAAATGAAACGTCTGTTCAAACCGAGGGGAATCGTCCTGATGAAGGCGTCTCTCGACACGGCATTAATGACACTTTTGACAGGATATTTTAAACTTATCTCTCCCGAGGCAAGGGATGTATTTTTTTTCTTCCTAGGAGGCAGCTCGGCCGATGCAGGGGCAAGGAGAAAAAGGCGCGCGAGAGATAAGAGGCGACCTGCGCTAGCCACAGCGCCGGCCCTTGTGCTCGCCGCGGAGGACGCCCGGCTGCTGCGCCGATAGCGAAACCCAGTGGCCGAGAGCGCGTGGCGCGCGCATGATTTGAATTTGCACTGGACTTGTGAATGGAGCTTCTTTATAGAATTTGCCTCACTTTGGTAACAAAATAGCAGATTCTCTCAATCAAAACATTAATTTTGAGGGAAAAAAAATCTGTACAATTACAACCATTGAAATAACTACATGACAATTCATATGTAATCCTTGCCTAATCTACATTCATCTTTACAAAACGGCAACATTCAGCTCCAAACTCATTTTATACGTCAATAAATCTTGACAAACAACACAAATATGCACGTTCTCACATGTGCAGCGTGAGACGCTGCGTGAGGTCGGAACGAGTTATCGGATGTCATCTTGAGTTTCCGACGCCACCATCATCGACCAATCAGAGAACTTTAAAGAAACCTCATTCACAAATCTAGTGCAAATTCAAATTATGCATGGCGCGCAGCACGCCAATCCACGCGGGATACGGGCGGATCCACCCTATCATCTGAGGGGAGAGGGGGCCAGTTCGTAGATTTTTGTTAAATAATAAACACATTTGTTATTATGTTGTATATTATTTATTTACTGTAGATACTATTCTACACAATATTATTGTTTAAATTACATAATTCGAACATAAATATTTAAATCAACTTTGCCAAATGAAAGAAGGTAAACGAAAATTCTAGGCCTTTTTTAGGGAGCCATGGTCCCTATGCCCCCCTTCTCGGATCCGCCAGTGACGCGCGACGGGTGTTGTGAGGAAGTTCAACCACTTCGACTGGGCATAACACACGTAACCGTATCAGACTATTTTCTATTTCCCCTCGGACCATAAACAGGAGGTAGTAAATGAATATAACATTTGAACAGTTTAGGAAAACGAGGGCTATCCCACAATTTTTGTGAAATTGAGATATTAGAATTAAATAAAATTTCAAAAAGTATTGTTTTTACCTCATGTTATTTAAAACCAGTATGGACTTGTAGATAAGTGTACAGTGTTTAAGAGTGTACGGAGTTATAGTATGAAAGTTCCAATAAAATCATTATCTCCAGATCTAGCGCAATGTAGGATGGCTCCTCTTGAACTAGAGCTTTTCATTTGTATGGAAGCATGTACTGATCTAACCATTTTCACACATTTATTTTCCCATTTTTGCAACAAATAAACATCTCAGTTTAATTAATACGACAGAAGAAAAAGTAAAAGAACTAGGTCAACGGTTAATGTATGGCTAAACGATACAACTACCAGAATCCGCTGCGCAGATGACAAAGGGTGGGATGATGATGCGCGACCACTTGCTGGGTAAAGGAAATCGATAAGGGCGTTGCGTCACAGCCCTGGGAGCAGCCGTTTCCAGGAAAAGGGCCGAGGCGGAGCGGCGGCGTCCGTCGCCCAAAGGGGCGCGCGGAATGGGAGCGTGGGCGCGAGCGTGAGCGTCCATCCGCTAGGCACCGGCTACGCGGCACGCGCGCGGCCTCCCGTGGACGCGCGCGTTTGTGTGTGAGTGTGTGTATGTGTGTGTGTGTGTGTGTGTGTGTGTGTGTGAGTGTGTGTGTGTGTGTGTGTGTGTGTGCTCGTGCGCGCACCCGCGTGTGTGCGTTCAATGGGGAGAAAATAAGCAAACAACAACACGCGCCCTAGCGGGCGGGCGCAGCAGGACCAGGGGGCGAGAGGGGGGGGGGACGCCGCTCGCCGCTCACCGGTCGATAACCACGGCTCACCACCCGCCCGCCCACGCCTCCGCACGCGCTGGCGGTGGGAGCCACCACCTTCGGCCGCCCTCGTCCGCCGACACGGGACGGCGGCGCGGCGGGGCGCGGCAGGCGTCCCGGGCGCGCGTATTAAAAAGGCGGGCGAATGTGGGCCCGGAAATGACTTGCTAAATTGTAATGCGAGCACCGTTCACACTCCGCCGCCGCCGTTATTATCGTTATTATCCGCGCCACCGCCGCGGCTCTTTGCATGCCCTCGCACCCACGGGCGGGCGGCGACCCCCAGGCCTTGAACCCGCGCCCTCCGCCACCGCGCACCTCTTCACATTACCTGCTGCTAAATCCCTTCGCGACAGTACCACTCCACACCGCATTCGAATTGAAGGGTTTCTTGTAAGAACCGAATTAGTACAAATTCGAGATATTCCATGAGACACCAGAAACTTCAAAGCGTAGACGTGCATACAACTGAATTTATGATTTCTCCTCGCTTTATACATCTTTCTATATGTTTGGCGACATTTGTTAAAAAGAAATGTCCCAGCAGTTGTAGGAATAGCATGGTGAAATATCTCAAAATTTAGATTTGTTTGGTTCCGGTAACAAAACACTCAACTACTTCCAGTTTGTTGAAAAAAAAAAAATCTTAGAATAACCTGCAGTACAATGTTTTCTTTCAAGTTTATTTTCTTTGACACCTGAAAATCCGTAACAAGTGTTAAAAACCAGCTAAAAGAGCTACGTCTTAAAATAGTGCGTAAAATTTTAACGAAAAGTAAACTAATTTTTTAATTGCATGTCGATGTTGCTTCATCACTGTGAAAGCTCTGAGGAAACATCTTTTGAACATGCGTTTCTACCAATGACAACTGATTGATATCACGTCAATGAATTCTGGTCCTCGACCTAATTCGACCAGAGTAGAAAAAAGGCAAAACAGTCCGCAAACTTGCCTCATAACGAGGTCCTACGTCACGTCAATGAATTCGTTCATTACTACTTCTGCTTTTTGTATCACCGTGGATCAATGTATTTACCGCCTAAAAGCTTTCGGAAGACAGCTTTACGCGATTAAAAAATAGTCCTCTGGGAAAAAAAAGGAAAACGAGGTAGAGCACTATGTCAATATTGAGACGTAATTTGAGGAATCCTCTAATGACAACACAACAGCTGCGTACACGTGTCGGTCGCACCTGCCCACCTCGTGCGGGTAATACAGGTACCTCTATATAATTAAGCGCTCTAGCGCCCGCGGGGCGGCCTCGCCCCTCGGAGAACTGTCCCCGGGCGCAGCCCCCCCCACCCCACAGCCCCCGCCCCCGCCCACACCTACGGCTGGTCGCCGCGACAAACCGAGTCTTCACGCGTCCACGATATTTCAGTTTGTGTTTTTCACTTAAGCATTTGCTGACCAGAAGAAACCGTTCAAAACGAGATAAAATACATTTTTAACTACCTCTTTCCAAAATCAATGGAAAAATGTGGTCTTGTAAAAGCATCGGTATATTAACAATATTCAAGACTAATACATCAGATACGGGGGATCCGAAATACTTGTAGTATCAAGTTCACTAGTACAACGAAAGACTTTTCAAAATAATCATGATACGAATACAAAAAAAGCATGAGCTGCTGAAATAGGCATTTTTAATTACTGGATTTCAGAAATTTCCACAAAAAGTATGACGTACAGCTGAAATAAACACTGACAACACTCAAATATTCGCATAGCAACATCGTCAGAGCAACATTTTGGTACCTATTTCCCAAAAATTCATGAGATACTTCAGAGATTTTTTTCTCTTCTCAGAAACCAGACAGCAGACTTTTCTCATTGATCCACTACAAATTCAGATATTCGAGAATGAAGATAAACGTAACGGAGAAAATATAGATCCATGATGCGCAAAACTGTTCGCTTTACGTTTGAAATGTACAAATGAACCGAACATGTAGCAAAATGACGCGCTGACAGACTAATGAGCAATTCGCCTTCTTTTTAAGCACCGTTGGTACACAATTCTCTTGTAAAGTATAAGCGCTCAAACGTGTACTTTCAACGTTCAGAGATAGGACACATACCACGCCTAAGTACAGCTGATAAGAAAAAGAAAATGGCATTCTTGTCCGCAAAGCGCCGCCAACAGCGCTGTGAAACACTGGTTTTTCAAACGACAACCGTAATGAGTTAAATCTGTCCTCTAGCATTCTCCACCAGAATCCCTTTAATGCAATACAAGCATTAAATTCATCACATATGCAGACGAAACAGGACCTTACATACGAATAAAAGAAAGACTGCAGATTGCGTGTTTCTACAAATAAAAATTATATACGCAGATAAAAGCTTTTCACACCGGTAACTCAACAGACGTGGCTACGTGAATCATTTTTAAAAGCTAACCTTTCCGTGTACGTAAGTAGAGAAGGTGTTTATGCAACAAAGTAATTAACATTTTGAAATGCGATGCATCTCTGTGAATAATCACAGATAGAGGCTGCTGCACAAGAAAATTACGCCCGTTGAAAACCACTAGTTTAGCTAACAACACTTAATTAACTAATTTCGAAGAACAACTCGACGAAACCCCGTGAACATAGGTCTGCCAGCAGGATTCCAAGTACGAACCGGTGGTTAGGCACCGGCTCTCGTTCACGCTTCCCCGAGACCCGATTCCTTTTGACTTTTAGTCATGTCCCAGATGCATCGTCTCATGAAGAAGGGGAATTCGAGGCTCCCAATACTCAAGCGGAACTGTGCAAGCCCATTCCAGAAGGACCAATGGATAAAACCGAAGTAACAGTTTTAATAGAACTTGTCCTCTTCGAAAACCGTTCATCAGGCTAAGTGAAGCGTATTTCCTTCTTTTTTTCGTGCGAGACACCTAGGTTCCGTACCCTGATTAGTAATATGAGAAAGTAATTAAAACGCAGATGGTTATCGCGGCCCGTTGGACCGGTTGTGTAAATATGCCTGGCGTCGATGAAGCGGCGGCGGCAGCGGCCGGGAGGCGTCGATGGCGGCGGCGGCGGGGCACGACCGTCCGCGGACGAGGGCCGACACGTTCGCCGCTCGGAAAGTAAAAGCACTCCGCATGCAAATGAAGGCGGGCAGCCGTTGCCCGTCGCCGTCAGAGATGGCGGCGCCCGAAGCCGACGCTCCGACGAGAAACGAGGAGGAACGGGGGGGGACTGGAAGACGCGCGGAGCTTGAGGGACCAAGCAAACTCGCGACTGTTAGGCTAGAGACACACGAGCGTCGCAAAACGTACGTCGTGATGGAAGCGCCCACAGCGGACGCTCCGACGAGAAACGCGGAGGAACGTAGGGACTGGAGGACGCGCGGAGCTTGAGGGACCAAAGAACTCTTGGGCTAGAGACACACGAGCGTCGCAAAACGTACGTCTTGATGGCAGAGCCCAAAGCGGACGCTCCGGCGAGAAACGCGGGGACTGGAGGACTCGCCGGAGCTCGAGGGACCAAACAATCCCTGCAACTTTTACACTAGAGGCACAATGAGCGTCGCAAAACGTACGTCGTTGACGTCCGTTGGTAACACCATACGGTCACAATCACCGCTACGCAACGAATGTCATTTGGATGCCATGGAATTAGCAATTGTGTGTTACGAACATTGTAATGAAACTCATAAAAGAAAAGAGAGGGATGTCGGTTGGTCCATCCCCATAATAGCGAGCAGCATTTTGAAGGGAACATTGTTAATCCTCTTTCAGATATTATGCAACGTCCGTAAGGAACAACGTAAGCATTCTAGCGGCTAACGTCCGTTGGATGATACGCGACGGACAGTCACTGCAGAGTGCTGGATTGCGACGACCAGTATGCGTTGCTGCTGCGCAATTTAACGTCCGCCATTTGACGCTCATGTGTCGCTAGCCTTAAGCTGACAGCCAGTGGAAACGGTGCGTTTCTGAATTTGAAATAATCCCTTCCAAGTAGAGACACCTACGGCTCGGACCCTTAGCTTGGTAAAGAGTAGATACATTTAATATTTGTAAATAAAATCATCCATTACATGAATTCGTGGGCAAACGTTATTTTATTCTCAAAAACTTGATCCGTGTAAGTAAGAAGTGCGATAATTGGAGGGTACATATTTAAATAAAGTAACACTCTGAATGTTCAACACTCATAATTGTATTTTTAGAGTACGACAAATCCAGAAGTTTCTAATCCAACTAAACAAAAAGCACGGTACCAAACGCACCTTCCCTTCACGAGCCTTCTCGACGTCGGCGCAACTTTCTCCAATCACTCACGGCGCAGAGCGCAGAAAGCATCCCATCGCCTAGATCGTCCATCGCGAGAACCCGATCTCCCCAGAAAAACAGCCCCCGAATCCCCAGGTGGCCACAATTAAACAGCCTGCCCCCGGTCCCGGTCCCCGCCCCGGGAGGGGAAGCCGCCCTTATTACCAGGGGTGCGGGGCGGGGCGGAGGGGGGGGCGCCGGGAGGACGCGGTGGCAGCACAAACATTTGCTCTGTAAGGCGACCCCCTCGGCGGGCGGCCCCACTGCGACCCCGCCCCAGGATTACCGCGCGAACGGGGCTTCCCACCTAACACCTCGCTAGATTGCCCGGAACACGGCGGCGCGGCCCGGCGGGGCGCGGCGGGGCGCGGAGGGGTGCGGCGGGGCGAGGCACGGTGGGAGTGCCCACCTGAATAGAAGGTGGGGTGGGGGTGGGGGGTTGAAGATGAAACAGCGAGAGCGCGGAGGGACGGTACAGATAATGAACGTCACAGCATACACCAGAATGTAATAGTCGACACAACGAATTCAGAAAAAGACTAATAAAAGGAAACGTACATGACCAGAAATGTAGTAACGATGAAGGACACATAAAGACAGGGGATGAGGATGAAACAGAAAGAGACAGGGACACAAAGATGAAAGGATGGTGCGGATAATGAACGTCGTCACAGCATACATCAGAATGTAATAGCTGATATGAGAAAAATATCCACAAAAAACTAAACTAGAGGCAAAATGTATGACCAGAAATGAAGTGGAATATGTAGTAACGATGAATGATGCGAAGTGACGGAGATGAGGAAGAAAAAGAAGCAGTGGAAAGAAAGAGATGCAGGGAGAGGCGAAGATAAACGTCACAGCATGCACTAGAATGTGATAGTCGATAGGACACAAATATCGAGAAAAAACTAAATAAGAGATAACATGTAGTAACACCTGACATGAAGTTGAATACGTAGAAACGATGCGGTGAAAAGAGACCAAAATATCGTGGGCGGGGGCGGACTTCATGAAGAAAGGGCTGCAAGGGCAATGGACGTACGCAGGGATTAAATCAGCAGAAGGCCGTGAGACAATACAAGAAGACGCAACTCTTCGTCACCATAGTGACGGGGCGCGTACCGTGAGCACAGCCATCTCCACCCGACCTCCTCTCACAAATCACCGGGCCCTGCCTCCCGCTGCACCCGATACCATCTTTTTATTATTATTGGAAGAGCATAAAAAAGGCGAGGAAAATCCATCTTCACCTTCCAATCATCATCAAATTAATAAGTTTATAAGTACGCTTTAATTTATATATCCATCAATTAATTTATTTGATCAGCAACGCCTCCATGCACCATGATATATACACTAGCTGAATGTGATGTGTGAAGCCGCGCCAGACAAGTGAAATGTTGTACCGAGAAGGGGAGCGGAAAGATGAATTAGTTTTCCTGAATGGTTTTTAGTGTTAACAGAATACTAGTGCCAGCAAGTCTCATATGGTTGGCTTATAATTACAGGCAAGGTCGTGATTTTTAATTAGAGAGCAGTAAGATTCATCAAGTGTGTGAAAGATATATTGGGAGACGGGTCATATAAGCCGGCTTATTTATTAAACCGCTCGCCCGCTCCAGTGGTTATGACGCGTGTTTGGGTCGCGCGCACGTGCGGCAAGTCCGCCTCCTCCGCAGCGCATCTGGGTCTCGCTTTACGTTGGCTGCCCTGCCCTCTCCGGGCGCACCAACCCAACGGAACACAAATCATTAGAGACCGGATTTTTTATGTAATTACATATATTTTGTCTTTCGTCTTTAACGTTCTCAAAATTGTAATCTTGGCGGATCATAGCCATCCTAACACAATATCGAATTTTTTCGTCACATATTTTTACATATTTAGTGCTACATTACATATTTTACATACTTTGCTGTTTTCACAATATATTTTCTTATTCCATCCATTTTCATCAATTTAATTCCACATTTTTCTGTGAAAAGATGTATATTTTTTTAATCAGCATTTTTCTTACATTATTGGGGAAATCTAGGTGTCCAACATATCACTGACGCCACGTTTTGTGATCTGTAAACTTAATTTCCGAGAAAAAGTTGCGATCGCCTACGTGTAACACTTCGATGAAGATGCTACAGTGTACGTTTGCTTGTCGTATATCTCATCAGTTTGTGGATGGTCTTCTATTTCGATTAGTCCGGCTGCTACACGACGGTCCTGGATTACAATAGATGAAGCTTTTACTACTGACAATAAAGATGTATGATGTAAAGTGAACAGTTTTTCTAAATGCAATTTCTTGCTATGTGAATGTTTTTTAATTAGAGAATTTTAATATTACATATTATATCAGATGTTACATATTTATTATATATTCTTACTGTTTTCATTACATATTTATGTACATATTTTGACGTTTAATACTACATATTTTTCCGGTCTCTACTAATCATATTTATACCCACCCAATCGTACTGTTGTAGCTTTTGCAGACTGTGGCCTATCCTGATTTATAAAATTAATATAATTCCCGTAAATTGAAAGCATATTACTAATTAACGCAAATTGAAGACTTCTCATTTAATTTGTTCCTGACCATTATCACTCTCCCCTCTCACCGACAACATATTTCTCGAAGGACTAAAAGTATCATAAATTTAACAAATATCGTGATGCATGCATAACTAGTAGAAAGCTTTAAATATCAATGTGTCAGAAACATTTGCACGATGCTTACGATGACAAACCATAAAACTGCGCTTCAAATTTTATTATACTGTTTATTAATTTTGACCTGATGCAAATTAATGTTTTTGTAGGTGACATTCAATGCAACGTTGGGAATTTAACATAGTAGGCAATAAGAAACATTTAAACACTTCTTTCAATAAAACATGCAAACGGCATCATGGTTGTTATTAGGAAATCACTAGAAATTGATATGTAAATGTTTTCAACTCCTAAGGGGGAGAGGAAAGTAGATTTCCTTGGTTCATATTAAGCAACCAATCTGTATGATAACTTCCCAATGCGCGTTGCTACGGCAATGCTGAACGTTCTCGACAGGAAACCACATTTATATGTGTCGTTTTATGGCTTTAGTACGTAAGCACTTTTCGAACAGTCGCTTCTGTTCTCGAATGATATGCCTAATGGCTATATTCTTGAAGGCCTTCATTCTAGTAGCGTGAAAATCTGAATTAAAAGAAAGTGGCAAAGGAAACAACCACCCAATAAGGCGATGTGATAGAAGAAGGGAAAAGCTTGTAGTTAAACATAGAAAAATATTATATTTGTGTTTATATTCCACTTATTGATCTCTACACATAAACTTCGGTTATCGTATATCATTAGAAAAATAATGGTTTTGTTTAGTCTTTAAATCCTATGTTCTAACGCCTATTTTCGAATATTATTCGAACATATATTGTTCTTAAAACAATTACAGTGCTAACAATTAACACATAAGATAATCCGAAAAACCATTAATTAAAATGCATTACTTAGTCCTGCACACTAAACATTTAGGTTTAACCTAATATTCAATAAACAGACGATTCATATTGATGACCATTTATTGCGAATGTTTAATAACGAAAATGATACCGTCGTTTGCCCACCATTTAGTTTCATTTGGCAGCTCACGTCCTCATAGGGGAATGCTCCGCTTTGAGTGCGCTGTACCAGTCCCTCGAATGTGCCAACCGCTAGCTGGAGAATTCTAGCGGCTGCCTGCTCTGATCGGTAATTTTCTGTGGTTTCTCCAATCACCTCCAGGCGAAAGCTGGAGCAGTACCCTAACAAACGGGCCACGGATCGCGCGCGATCATTCCTTTCCCTTCCTTGTCTTATTTTCACCCTTTTACACTTGTACAGTACCACACATTCCGGGAGACCAATGGGGAGCTTCGAGCTTGTCCCGGCTGGGATGGTGCCCCGCTGGTGGGAGATACCTTGCAGAGGAAAGCCCCGTCGAGTTAGGTCAGAGCCGGATCTCTCCATCCAGTGGGGGAAAGATCACAGCCTCCTCCGCGATAACATGCACTATTCTTGCGGGACTAATGACCTTAGACATTGACGCGCCCAGAATCACTAACTAACCAATCAATAGAATGAGTCAACCGGCAGCGCCGAGTCGAAGCGCGCGTGTGGATGGCAGTAGGCGCGCCCGGGTTCGGCGAGGCACGATTGGGGGCGGGGTGGTTTGCCGGGGGTTGAGGGGGGGGCGGAGTCCGGTCGCCAAGACGCACCCAAGTATCGCCGCGCAGATCTCGGTCACGGCACGGCGGTGGCGGTGGCGGCCGCGGCCTCTGATGCAATCGACGGCTGCCGCCCGCTCGCCAGCTGGCCGGGCGCTGTCACCGCGCGAGCGACCTCCCAAAACCGGACACCGCCCCCGCCCACGCCACCGCCCACGCCCCTTCGAGGACGCGCGCCATTCAACAACTTTCCTTGCGAGTACGCACATGCACACACTGTTACACACACAGCACATAAACTACCCACGCGCGCAAATAAGTAATGACTAATGCAATCTCATATACTGCACATCTAATAAATTTTATCTCGTATGAAAGTGAACGATCTGCTTTTTCATTCAATTGAAACTAGTAATTTGATGATTAATGTGACGTCCATGCTTTACTAACGGCTTTATATCATATTCTAGTTATTATGTCGAGCTGAAGGCGTGTTATTTCTAATGACCCTTCACTCAAAAATAACGGATATAATCATTTCTCATTTTCTGTTCCTTCTGTTTCTAGTTCTCTTAACGAATTCACTCGCTTAACTACAGTCAATCAAATACGAGTTTCAGGATGTCGCGGGAAAATGTAAATATTCCCAAATATTCAGCGATTTGGCTTCTGTATTTAGCATATAAATTCGTTCATTAAAGTAGTGATGCGATAAGCCCCACTCCTACTCCCACCGTTCTTTAATTTATGTCTTCTTAATGATGATGAAGGCAAAGGGTTTCCGATATTACCTGGATACCCAGTAGCAGAGGAGGCGGCGGTTACAGGCAGGGCGCCTTTTAATATAAGCCAGCACAAAGCCCACAAAAACCGGAGGAATCCTTCCATTCTACAGCAGTCGACTGATCGTTATCTCAAAATTCAGAACGTCCCACCTAATATCTAGTTAACATCTTATCCTTGCATCTTTTAATTACTCCTCACGTGAATGCCTGTTTAAAGTTGCTTAATATGTAAGTAAAATGAGCTTACTTGATGACGAGGTCTAATTAGTTTTCTATTACAATGTGAATTTTGATGAATTCCGGATAATATAACCTTCGGCGGCAAAGTTGCGGGATGGTGGTCCCAAGAAAAGAGTTTGGCAACAATTTAGGAAGCTCGTGATTTGCTTCATAATACTATTTCTGAATTCCCTTTTCGAGGAAGCAGGAAAGACACGATCACACGCAACTAATAACTCTTTGGAGCTACCAACCGGTATCACGGCTGTTCGCACTAACCGCCGCTCACTTGGCAGTCAGCTGGCATCCCAGATATAAGTAAATGATATACTCTCTTAATTAAAATCTACGTTAACAACATTTTGTATTCAAGTTTTTAAACAATCTTTTCATAGGAACGGACAAGCGTCCGAACAGATCGATTTCGTAAAAAAATACTACGTGATACAAAACTACTCGTTAATGACCAAGGCGGTGGAGATCTGGATGGACGCGACGGAAAGTCGTGAAAGTAAAGGTAAGTGCGAGAACCGGTCCCTATAGATGTATTCCGACGGTCTCTGGTTGAAACCGGGCACTTGGAGTAACTCCCTCAGCTGGTTCGGCGCGAACCCTCTATAGCTTCCTTTTGCAGAGAAATTGCCATCGTGGCGCTTGTGTTACTCTGACGTTTGATCGTCCAAAGGTTGACATCTAGGAACGCGAGGGCGGGGGAAAGGAAATCACGCGGGAGAGCAACTGCAACAGATTATTCCATGTTATGGCAACAGGCCACGGACTGAGGCTCAGGATAAAACACTTCCATAAGGCGACATCGCGGCTTTCCCCTCGGCAACGGATTTTTAAGAGACCTCTCGCGTCAACCAGAACGTCTCTATAAACAGGTGCATTTATGGTATAAGTATTACCCTATATAAAGATCATAACTGCATCCTATATGAAAATTCACCTTGCATGTGTCAAGAATACACAACGCCGTGTCGACGTCGGATATAGTTTGAGAAGTACTTAATTACCTTATGTCAACAAAAATATTAGTTACATTATTTTATGAAACATGATGCACAGTAAAATCAACACTAGCTAATTAGACTGTAATTTCCCGAATGGTACGACGAACTAACGAAATGTCCCAATCAGACAACTTAATGTGGAGTTTCCATGTTTCCAACATGACGAGTCATTAAGATGTGCGCCACGGCGCCAGGGGGACGTGAGGGAACGTGGGCGGGGTGGGTTCGGGGCCCGTGCCGTTGACGGCGCCGGCGTGAGAAGCAGCTTCCCGACGGCTCGTCTGCGCTGACCTTTTCTTAACACCGCGATGCCTATCTGCGGGCAGGCGCGGGCTCCGCGGCGCGGCGCGATGCTCAACAAGTGAGCCGCGCGCGGCGGGGGACCAGCGCGCTTCCTGGTTCTCGACAGGCGGCGGCGGTGGCGGTTATAGTGGTGGTGATGGTTATAGTGGTGCTGGTGGTGGCGGTGGTGGTGATGGTGGTGGTTATAGTGGCGGTAGAGGTGGTGGTGGTTATAGTGGCGGTGGTGGTGGTTATAGTGGCTGTGGTGGTTATAGTGGCGGCGGTGGTGGTGGCGATGGTGGTGGTCATAGTGGTGCTGGTGGTGGTGGTGGTGGTTAGTGGTGGTTGTTAGTGATGGTGGTGGTGGTGGTGGTGGTGGTGGTTGTTAGTGGTGGTGGTGGTGGTGGCGGTGGCGGTGGCGGCGGCACCGGCGGCGGTGGACTCGGTGGCGGTGGACTCGGTGGCGGTGGCAGTGACTGAGGACATAACGGTGACGATGCCGGTTGCGGAGGCGGTTGCGATGACGGTGGAGGTGACGGTGGCGATGGCGATGGTGAAGGAGGAGGCGGCGGTGGTAGGTGGGCTGTGGTGGGGATGGGGGTGGTGGTGGCGTTGGCGGCGGTGGCGGCGGCGACGGAGGTGGTGGGGGCGGGGGTGGCAGTGGCGACGGCGAACGTGAAGAAGGAATCCGGACAGGCAGCCGTCGCATGTTGTGGGCTCCTGGCAAGGCCGACCTACGCAGCTTCTGAAAGCTGATTTCTGCAACTTCCTTGACATGCTCATTCCTTCACAGTTCTTTTCTCCAAGTTTCCATACTCATATAACACTGTACGATCCCTTCGAAAATTCAAATAGTTTGATAAACAAAGATTAATAATACACGAGCTCCTCGACATAAAAAATTGGATGGCTAATAAAAACAATCTGCAATAACATATGATTCCAACAGTTTCCCATAAAAGATCAAGTTTACAATCAAAATACAGAGCTAACGGAACCTCATTAACTTATTTAATCGAGATACTATCCCCAGCCGTGTAATGTCCAAAATGTAGCGGCATCTGACAGGCTGCGTCCGTTCATTTCGGGTCCAGATAAGCAAATGACAAAGATCAAAGCTCTGCGTCCTCCGCCCAGGACGAGGACAGGAAGAAATCGGACGAGTTTTTCCACCACCGAGAAACGCCCGCCGCAGCTCCATCCCAGACGTTGCTCATCGCACCTTCCCAGAACTGTCCCGAAGGCCCCTCCGAATGACGCGAGATTTTTTCCTCTGCTTCGGACCGCGTCGTCTGATGCAGTTCCTATGTCTGTGACTTTCTCCGTATCATGAAGTTGTTCCCCACATTTCCACCTATTAATCTTGGCGACTCCTGTCTGTCTTCGCTACCTTTATCCGCCTAAATTCTAATACTACCTGCCACAGCCCTGAGATCTTTCCTTTCCACATGTTGTACTTAAGTTTCCACGGTACAAGTATACACTCAAAAGAGAGACGGAGACATTCTTCTAATTACACTACCCAGAAACCCAGTAGGTTAATTAACATACTCCGTAACAATAATAATAATAATAATAATAATAACAATAATAATAATTTATTTCCTGCTAATGAACATTCGCTCGGTGGAAGTGTTTGTACAGAACATACAAAGAGACAGAAAGACAAGTTAAGAATACGTATTATAGGGAAAATACAACTAAGAGTACATATAACTCACATAAATAAATGAGCATCACAAGCAATTCCCTAGACGTTTCCGGAGGCAACGCACACTAGAGGGAAAGGTTGCTTGTACTGCAGCAGGTAGATTGTTCCAGTCAGTTATTGTCCAGCTGGCGAAAGAGTATTTAGCTACTTCGGAATTTTGATTCCTAAATTTAATGTCCAAAACAAAATATACCACGACACGAAACGCCAGAGAGCGTTGGTGGGACACGAATTCTGTGTGCGTCGCGTCCGCATCTTCTCTCCCTAGGCCCAACGCACGCGCATCGCGGCGGCGTCGCCGGGGAGGAAGAAATCGAGGCGGGCCGTCGCTGTTAAGTAATTCAAGAAGCGTCGTTAGGGCGCGTTGATGGCAGCCCTCATTCCGCCCTTCAGCGGCACACAAAGGGCGCGGGCGCGGGAATATTTCATGCTCGGCGGGTCGCATGCGACGCCGCGTCCTCCGCCGAAAGGGAATAGGCAAGTGCGGGCGCGGCCGCGCGGCGCCTGGTGGGCGGGGCCAGCACCGCCCCCACACGCCCCCGCCACGCCCCAGCCCCCGCCCCCCGCGGAACTACCCTACGATGTTCTCAGAGACAATTCTTTTAAGAAGGTTCAGAGCGCGTAAGAATTTCAAAGAAAAAATGAATTTGAATCCAAGTTTCTATACTGCGATTTTTTAACTTTGTCCCTGACAGGAATCAGCTGTTTCACTGCCATCCAATCAGGAGCTTATACTTCGCTAAAATGACGTCACTAGGGTGACGTACAAGCTCCCGATTGGATGAAACCTTCACAGCTGATTCCTGTCAGGGGCAAAGTTACGAAAATCGCAGTATAAGGTGCACCTAAGGCCCTTCCATTCAAATTCATTTTTTTCTTTAAAATTCTTTTGCACTCGGAATCTTCTTAAAATGATTGTCTCATGGACAGCGTACAAGACCCTACCGGTGTTAAATTCCTGGTCAGTTAAAAACAGAGTTGTAGTCATCCTATGAAATCGTCCGAGTTTCTGTAGCTGTGTGGCGCAGAAAAGCTCAAGCGAGGCGGACTTTGCTAGTTACGGTGAAGGGAATGCATCACGTTCGCCACATGTCTCTCTTACTGCGCAAGCGTGGGAACTGCACCAGGCCCAGGCATTGGGGGACACCGTTTGATGACCGGCAAACTCGGACAATCGACCCAAAATGTCAAATACATACATACAATTTGAAACAATGTTACATCACTTGACATACGGAACATAGTGGTCGCTTCACGTAATTAAGATTTAATAGGAGAGTTAAAATTTTAAACAAACATGCTCTGATCCCAGATCGTTATGGGAGACAGTAACACCAAAAATACTTCCAAATATCTTGCAGGCACTTGCATTTTGTGAACGTAGCATATTTTTACAGAAATTATCCCTAATGCAAAATGACTGATGTGAATGAGTATTCTATACTTCTTTGCGACATTTATTCTAGAAAAAGAAACTGTTATCCTTCAGTTGAAATGTATTTCGACCAGTGCAGGATGGAAGCTTGCGCAAACGATCCAAAGAACGCGGAAAGCAAATAAATAAAGCTCGTGGCGCGTAAGGTCTTGACGCCGACCCTCCCTCCTCTTGCTCGCCGGTGGCAGTGGGCGCAGTTCGCCTCGTCCCGAGGTCCGGTGGACTAATCCTCATTCCTCACGTGAGCGTCCCGAGCTGCTGAGCACACATACATACACACGAGGCCCAGTAGGGTCCTCATTCCTTACGACAGCGTCCTGAGGTCCTGAGCACACACACAACATACGGACCGGTAGTCTAGTCTTTATTGCTTACGTCACCGTTCTGAGGTCCTGAGTACACACACACACACACAAGGGATGGTGGTAGACTAGTCCTCATCCCTTTCGTCACACATATACGAGAACCGGATGACTTAGTCCTCATACCTTACGTCAGCATCCTGAGTACATACTTACACAAGGGCAGGGTATGACACACACACACACACACACACACACAAGGGCCGCTAGAGTAGATCTCATTCCTTACGTCAGCGTCCTGAGCAACACACACACACACACACACACACACACACACACACGAGAACCGGTGAACTAGTCCCCATTCCTTCCGTGAGCACCACACACACACACACACACACACACACACACACACACACACACACACACAGTCCCAGCGAGTGCGAGGACACCGCGTGCGTCCACAAAGCCTCTCGGCGGGAGGCGCCCCGACCGCTTCGCAGCCACGCGCCGCGCCGCGCCTCAACGACGCGCCCGCGCGCGCGGTGACAAACAGCGCGGCCCGGCCTGGCCCGGCCCGCCGCCCGCAAACGGCGCTCACCACGCGAGGAGGCGCCCGGATGGCACGACGCACGCACGCCCCGCCAGCACTTGCGATCCGCACCGAGAAAGGAATTATGTGCCCGTCGCCACGGCGCCCGTCGGCGCTCGCTCCTCCGCCCGCGCCGGCCGCTCGGCTTCCGGCTCCTGCCCGGGTTCAACTGTTTCCGGTTGGGGTTCTAGGTGTCGCTGGAGCGGCTCTGCCTGGAGGTCCTAGGGTTCGAGTACCGACGATGGCGAATTTATGACACACAGTATAGCTGGGTCCAATTCTACAACTCTCTGGAATAGAATTGTAGCATATCTTGTAGGTGGTTTCTGTGGTTTCTCTGATCAATCAGTACCCTAAAAACTGAACTTGGGTCATCCATATCCTCTCCTGTTGCCTTACACCACACTCACACACACACACACACACACACACACACACACACACAGACACACACACACACGCATACTCACACAGACACACACACACACACACTACTACATATACTTACACACACACACGTACAGCACAAGTCGTGCTCAGCTTTCTTTTGACAGATCTACTTCGGAATGTAGAAATGATCACTCTCTTGACATTATATTCAAAATTTTCTTGTTTTGATATCGCCAATGCGACTTACTAATTTATTTTGTAACTAGCAGATGAACTTTCGTTTTACTGCGACTGACAACTCATAATAACGAACACTTATTCAGAAATGTCTGACAATTCATTAAAATACTTTTCTTACTTTACTTCAGTTAGCACGTCAGATTTTTAAAAAGAATCGTCTTTCGAATATTTAAATTTTTTACAACGGCTCGTTCAGCTATCATCATCCCACAGCATCAAAGTAGCGCAGTGTAGGCGCATAAACTAGTTTCCTCACTCATCGGCTATTGAGCAGCGCTCACCGACCCGAAGCACAACTTCTCGCCACCGCCGCCGCCGCCCTGGCTCCTCCCTCGCGTTGTCCGCTAATTCAATCGCAGACGGGCGAGTCCTCTGCGGCGGCGGAGTGCGATGCGATGTTAATTTTTCGGGCGCCGCTCCGCCCGTCTCCGCCGCGCGTCGCTAGGGGACGCGGAGCGACTCCAGTCATGCAATAAACTTGTTAAGCGCGCTCCCGGGAGGCCGCGGTGGGCGCGGGGGCGGAGGGGCCCGGGGAAGGCGGAAGAGGGGTCGAGGGCCCCCCACGCGCGGGAGGGGCCGCCCGCAGGCCCCTGAGGAAATCAGCTGAGGGGGTAAACAGATTTTAATGAGTGCAGAGACAAAAGATCCAGTCGACCTCAACAATAGCGCCAACAATCATATCCTCGTTTGAGTAACGGGCGTCTACTATCTGTTACGAAAACATGCCATGTCCTTCCCAATTCTTTAGTTGAAGCTTGTGTTGCTTGGACGGTGTTGATGTTTAAAGATTCTGAGGTATCATGTTCCTTCATGTGATACACAGGTCAGAAATGTGTGTGTGTTGTGAGTTTGTGTGTGTGTGTGTGTTTTCTTTGTAAAATGTAACCAGTAACCTCAACTGCGTCGTAAATTCACCATCAAACATCATTTTGTGTTCTAACATTTTCAACGCAAATATGTTTTGAATATTCAGGAAACTGAAAAAAAAAACAAAAAAACAAAAAAAACAAAAAAAAAAAACATATTTCCACAGACCCCATCCGACGGATAATATATTCTCACCAGAAGTTACCTGTTACTTCAAAACAAAGAATGTACCTTCAAACCGGATTACTTGATATCAAACAGTGGCCATTACTATAACTAGTACATAGGACTTGGGCTTCGATACTGGCGAGGATTAGTGGAATTGGCTATTGCGTTACTTCCATTGTGTGCTGAAGCAATAAGCTTGTGGTCCGTATGGTTCAATCATTTTTCTACCCCCCCTCCACCCCCACCCTTTCAGCCAAAGTAATGCACTAGAACCAAAGTTACCCTTTTCAAGGTATCCCTGCAAGTATATGTGAAAAATTATTTTATCCATAATTTTGTTCTAACTGAATGCTCAGAAAACGTGTTCTCTAGGAATCCAACACGTGTAAGAATCGTATTATTCTTCACAAAAATAACCCAGAAGGGCGATTGTCTAGGAAGAGGAGGTTGGATGCGCGAGGTCACGCGAGAGGAGCGGAGGGGCAGGGGCGGATCCAGCCTATCAAGGGGGGGGGGGCGGATATCGTGGATTAAATAGTAAACATATTTGTTATTACAATGTATATTATTTTTGTGGTGTATTTGATACTATACAATATAAATGTTTAAATAATTACATAATTCAAAAATAAATAAATAAATAAACAGTTTTTAAATCAATTTTATTAAATAACGGAAGGTAAACGAAAACCTTAGGTCGCTGGGGGGAGTGCGGCAAGACCTCTTGCCCCCCCCCCCCAATACATCTCTAGGAATCCAATGTAAGAATCGTATGGTTCCACAAATAATAATAATAATAATAATAATAATAATAATAATAAAAAAATTCAAAATGGCGATTGTCTAGGAACTGGAGGTTGGAGTGAGGTCCGAGGAGGCGCGAGGTCACGCAAGGGGAGCGGGGTGGGGGGAGGGGCAGAGTAGTGGCGAGGGGAGCCCGCGGGGCCCATACGTCCCGATGTGCGTGGGCGGCAGAGGGCGCGGCGCGGCGCTCCTCGCCGGCGGGGGCGCTCTAGGCACTGGCGGTCCCTGGGGGCGGGGGCGGGGACGGGGGCGGGGCGGGGCGCCCCCTGGAGAGACGCCAGCGCGCGTGCTGCGCCGGACCCAGGGCGGCCTTGACGGAGGCGCTCGCCCGCCCGCGTCTGAATTCGGATGAGTCTTACGAAAGAGAACATCTCCAGTTCGCGAACGCCGCTTTCCATTTACTCACTAGGTTCTTTGCTTCGTTGGCGAAATCAAGACACTTCTCGTTTGAGCTCTACACCTAAGGTGAGAGCTTTTGCCTAACGTAAGGTGCTCTACTCAGAGTTTTTAAACACCTCTTTGCCAAACATTAAATGAATATCTGCAAATCATTAAGACAATGACGGATGTAAATAGATGCCATTATTTATTTTACCTACTACTTTGAAGCTACAAACTACATCATGAGGCTCGTTCAATTACAACAAATGTATTATGTTCATTTTACAATCCATTTCCATGGCACTCCATTTTTTCAGAATTCGATTTTTGGAAATCTAATTACCGAGCCAGACTTAAAACCTACATTTTATATCCTTTTCGTCGGTAACGAGATAGACGATGATGGAAGATTAATTCGCATCATCCAACTCTGTCACAATTAGAGGACGCTAATATTTAACTATAGTCTGCAACAATGGCTCATTATTTCTCTCTAATGGTCGCATCTTAAAAACGAAGTTATTTCTCCAATACATAAACAAAACCTATATAAAGAAAACATTATAATAAATTTGCAGACCCAGACCCTAACTTTCAGAAAAATAAATAAATAAAATGGGAAAACAAATAACAATCGACAAAAAATATTAAGTTTCATACTTATACTTTCAGTTAAATACATCAAAAATGTTCCAATTGTTACAATACCGCTTGTAACAATAGAAAAACTAATATTTACTGCCTTTCAAATGTAGAGCATTCTTATTTCCCCCCACAGAAGTGCAGCATGGATGAAAATTGGGTTATATAAATTTGTTCAAATACTAAGGTTTTCGATATTATATATCATTTATATTTTAACAGAATACTATTCAGAAAATAGCGGCTAGCGCAGAATATTACTGTCGCTTATTGTCAAGAAAATGAGGAAAAACTACTTCATTTCCATTGAAAACCGGACGCAGCCTGACGTCCTGAGAACACGTGGCGCCGCCTGGAGGCCGCCGCTCGAAGCCGGCTCATCGCGCGCGCGCGGCCAACGCCAGCCTTGCGCGCGTCTCTCGGCGAGCACAATCTTCCTCCATTCTTTTTAATCGCCCTCCGTTCGCGGCGCGGTCGGCGACTAATGAAATAACAACCTGCACGACTGCACACGGAGAATGGCGGGTGCGCGGCGCGCCGCACAAAGCCCGCACGCTGGCCGCGCTTTCAGGAGCGTTTTGTGCCCCGGGCGGGGGCCTTTTCCTAGCCCCCCCCCCCAACCCCCCGAGCCCGGCCCTTAATGGCTCTTGGGCCTCGCGCTCAATCGTTTGTAAGCAGAAACAAACACTCCTTTACAGCATGTTGAATCTACTCCAGTCTTTGTTGCTTGGCTATTGTACTGAATGTAGGTTGTGGACATCTGATAACCCGCGTTTTGGTTGGAAGTGAGCGTCAGGCAGATTTGGGCCTCTTCTTCCTATCGAATGTCTGTAAGCATACTGTTACCTATTTCTATTTCCCACTGCTTCTACTAGAATGCATTTCTGAATCTAAGGTTTCAGATCGGAAATTGGCTTAGGCTGAATGTCACAAATTTTATTCCTTTCATGGAAATTCCTTTTTGTAACAAACTTGCTATTGGGAAGGGTACAATGTACTATTGTTGTACGCTGAAAATTACTCAATATATAAATTTATATTCAACAGACTGACCATCTGCCTTTTATGACATACGAACATACGAGTAAAGTACCAAGTTCTTGTGCTAAAAACGAGAAGAGAATACGAAAATTGCAACAAAACAAATAACCCTGAAGTGACACAACAGCATTGAAAATTAAGAATTACATTTTGAGACTAGAGACAAGTATGTTAAAATGAAGGAAAGTACTAAAAAAATGAAAACGACAACCATGTTTGCTTCTGAATGTGATATAAAACTGAATGCACCTATTTACATATCTACAAAACAACAAATTTACTCCGGCAACTGAGTTTCTTCAATTTGTGAATTCATTATTTTAGGGGTAAATCTTTGAGATTTAGGTACATGTGACTTGAACATGGCTGGAAGATGAAAATTGGGTTATATAAATTTGTTCAAACACTAAGGTTCTCGATATTATATATCATTTATATTTTAACAGAATACTATTCAGAAAATAGCGGCTAGCGCAGAATATTACTGTCGCTTATTGTCAAGAAAATGAGGAAAGACGACTTCATTTCCATTGAGCTAGAATCATGAAATTCCTTGTTTCTAGAAAATAAATGAAAAAAACACGATATTTTCAGTAGTACCAACGAAATATTCAAGACTCCAGTCGTCTCAGGAAAATTTTGCGTAGGATATAGGGATACAGTCAAAAGGTGATTTATGATTCCAAATGAAGTTACATGATTATTTAATCAAAATCATTTAAACACAAAATATTACGCATTGAAATCTATACGAACTTTTGTATCATACAACACCAATCATCTTGGGTGCACGAGAGCCGAATACATAAAATGCTCTACATAAAGCAACAAACTCTACTGGAAAAACGTGTAGAATATACAGCGGGTGTATCTCCTACGCCTATACGACCAACATTCGTGGTCCCTTGCTCCCACATCATTGTATTGCGTTCTGGCGGAATGCTCTTGCGGGTTAGAGCGTAATCAAACCGCGGAAAGTGCTGGCGACTGTTCTGTAATCGATGAATCGATCCTTAGATATTGCTTTTGAAAAATGCAGAGGGTTTCCAAAGGCCAAGGCACTTACATTAACTTACATTACAAGGCGGAGTAAGTACACAATGCTATGTGAACATTTTTTTTCTCTTAAGAGTTGATTCCAAACGCGAGCACTCTGAAGACTAGAAATTACTTGAAATATTATTGTACACATTTCTCACCAGAGGATAGAATTGAAGATAACAATCGACTGTCGTTCCAATTGTTTTTCAAATTAATTCGTCATGAATAGCGAGTGTGAATTTTACTTCTGGGTATTTTCTGTTTTACTTTAATATTTGTAAATTACTACAAAAATACGTGAATTCCGTCAGTGAAGCATTCGTATTTTTTCTATAAAATATAATATTTCACCAAGTGTATTTTACACTATTGACCAATAAAAACGAGTGTTCTCAAAAAACACTCTCAACAAGGAACAACAGGAAAGTTGAAGGGCAGTCGTCTACAATGAGTGGATGAGCAATAACCAAATTATCCCTTCAAGTAGACTGTGTGTCCTTTTATTAAAGCAATGACTACCCCCTCGTGGGTCGTTCCTGAAGACGCGATCTCAACGCCGCACCTAGAATACAGCACATGCGCCCTCCCCCGACATTATCAATGAGAGGCGGCTCTACGATAATTTTTACTGCATGTCAATTAAGGACGGTGGGGGGACAAAAGCGACCACACATTACTGGATGAACATAAGAAAAGACGACTGCATGAAAGACACAGGTAGCATGATGAAACAAAAAAAATCAACTTATTTCTATAATTAACACAATCATTCCAACTGCAAATAACTCGTCTTAGACGTGTATTGATTCCGAAGCACGGTGAAATGGAAGAGCTCGTCAACGGGCAAACAGTGGCTACGTCGCGCGAATCGTCCAGGAGCCGTCCCCGGCAGCCAATGGCGAGAGCGCTTCGGCCGGCGGAGGCCTGGGAGCGTACCCTCGTCCCGCCGCCCGCCGTTTCTCATCTCCCAGGAATGCGATTGACCTTTCGCTGGTGACCAGTCCGGCCGCGCCGGTGAGCGCCTACAGTTTGGAAAGCCGGACACGTCACGAAGCGCGAGGCGGCGGCGGCGGCGGCAGCCGGCGAACGCAGCGACATGCGAGGAGCGGCCGCGTGAGTGCGCAAATATGTGTGCTTCGAGGAAAACAATTTTGTTTTGCGCGCAGCTTCACAAATAACAATACTTGACGTATTCTTCGGTATAAAAAGGCATTGAATTCTTGGGATAAGTATATCGTTCGTGGGCTGCAACAGTGGCACATTTCAAAAAGTCATGTTTTCGGATAAATGAATTTCATGTTTTCATCTTGTATTGAAATGCATGACTTGCATTCACATTGCTGCCGTTTGTTGGTGAACACTGTACTGTACGATATACTGGTGTTTCTGCTGAAAGGTAGACCAATGCGCAATTCCGGGGAGTGCATTAACTAAAAATTTGTTGTTTTTTGGTTTTTTATTTCATTATTTTTTCTGAGCTGTGCTACTATTGAACCCACGAGCGATTTACTCTTACAATCGAATTCCCATCTCCGATTTAAAAAGTTATCATTCATTGAAACTTTCAAAATTTTATTCCCACATCATGGAGATTATTATTATACTGCTTAAGTACATGGTTCGATCTCACAAAAAAGTAAATTAAATAAATCAAAATGAAAGTTTATAAATTATGGGCAGTACAAGTTAATCAACTTTTTTTTCACATAGAAGTATTCCGTTTAAAAAATTGAAAGATGTTCAATGAAGTAAAGATTTCCGAAGAAATATTCCTAAATTTCGGCGCAGAAATGCTGTATAAACAACGTTGTAGGTGGACTCTGACCGAAGGTCAAATGGAAAACAGACTTAAAAAAGCAATCCAAACCAAAGTTCTCGGCCTCAGAAATGCTTCAAAAACGTCACACAGTCGTTAAAATGGTACGCGCCACATTGACGAATTCTGCTTCTCCCACTCAACCTTCTACCTGTAACGACGCCATCCTACGGTACAAAAAACGCACGAGCGACGCGAAACAAAACAACAAAACAGTCGGGAGAGAGCCGTTGGCACGGCGCGGAAGAGGGGGAGGGGGGAGGGGAGAGGCAGGCGGAGGAGGCAGGACAGCACTCAGCAGAGGTCAGTCAGGGGATCAGCAGCGGGCGCAACGGGTTCTCCTGCCTGGGTGGAGCCTACAATGACCGCCAGACAGCCAACACGGGCAAAAAGTATTTAAAATCCCCGGGATAACGCGGCGGCGGCGGCGGCAGCGGGGGCGGCGGGCGAGATACGAACACGCGCGACGACGCGAACCGTTAGCGAGTGGGCGCCGGCCCCCCGCCCCCCTCCGCCCCCCGCGACTCGAACCCCGGCCGCCGCGCTGGCCGGCCCCGCTCAAGCCCACACTCGCGTCGGCGCCCGAGAGGCACAGCGAGGCTTCATCGAAGCTGCGTTCCACAGACAGGTGCCTTTGCGTGGCTGGCAGGCAGTTGGAAGAAATTTTGAAAAGGCATTGCAACTATGAAGTTATTACGTTGCTCCTATTATATTTCAACAAGTAGCAAGTAGTAGCTCAGTCAACGTCACATCACACAGAAAGCAATTAGACATCCTAACAGAAACTCTGTTTTCTTAAAACTCATCCTGCGGTTTTTTTTAATCCACGATAACTCAATAACATTTACAACAACCAATAACACTGAAACCCTAATTGAATAATAATAATAATAATAATAATAATAATAATAATAATAATAATAGTGAGACCATCTTAACGATCAGAGAGAGGATGTTCTTTATTTACGAGTGGTCACCGTTCAACACGTCCTTGACTCTTCCGGCTGTGTGACCTAGCAGCAACTCCCGCACCCCCCCCCCAAACCCTGCCGCAGTAAACCTACGCTCTCGGCGCCATTCACCAAAATATTAAAAGATTTAGAGAGATCAGCGAGCCCTCACCTGCGCTGTTAATAAGCCATTGTGCGCGGACAGTAACATGAATCAGACTTAGGACGCCAAAGAGAGAGAGAATATATTTCACGTGCGAGCATATGATAGCTCTCTTGATGACCGAAAAGAAAGGAGGAAGGCGGGTGGAGCAGTAAAAACCCTATAAAATACGATATGAGAGCTGGAGCTGTCTCCGCAGCCCGTTATGGACATTCCCTTCTCTCTTTCCGCGCGCAGCGGGCGAGGGTTGGGGGGGGTGGGGTGGAGGGGAGGGGAGGGGGCGATGCGAAGACGCAACCCTGACGTCACGGGACGTCATCCATCAGCTGGGCGGGCGGCGGCGCGGTTCGGCGCGGCGGGAAAGAGAGGGCTCCCTGCGATATCGAACGGCCGGAGACGGGGATTTCCAGCCGACACATTGATTTACAGTACCGGGGCGCGGAGCGGGTGCTGGGCTGAGCCGACGAGCGAGCGAGCGAGCGAGCGAGCGGTCGGGCGGGGAGGGGCGCGGGTGGGGGGAGAGGAAGCTGCGCCCATCACCAGTGCGAGCACGTCCAGCATCCCCCGGTGGCCCGCGTCCCTCGATCGCCGTCGCCGCCCCCGCCCCCGCCGCCCTCGCTCTCACGGCCTCCGCGCCGCCGCGCTCGCGTCGCCCGGCGATTGTTCCTCGCAAGACAATACGTCATTACTTACGCGCCGACCTGCACCGGGCTTCCGTATGGGCGCTTCGTTCCCGGGGCACGACCCCCGTAAGAGAATTTCCAGATTTATTCCCGGGGCGGGCTGCGTGGCGCGTAAACCAAACCGAGGGGCTCCTTTTCTTTTCGGGGGAACCTGACTTAATTGTGCGTCGTTTAAAAACACGCAGCGGAGACCACGCGCGAGCTTACGCACTTCCCGAGAAATTGTGGAGATTTACGCAGTACCGATGTTGGGATTCCCTGAACACCCTCGCCACGTGCGTCGTACGCGGGGAGGCGTCTGTTTTACGACTGAAAATCTCTCTCTCTCTCTCTCGGCTGAGGTCCGATGATGCCAGCCGTATCCCGGACTGAACGTCACAGCTCAAAAGGAATAATTGAACCTAATAAATTTGGAATCGCCACGCAATTATTGGTGCGTGTCCAGCGCCGGGTGCCGGGCATCACAGCGGCGCCCTCGTCAATAAATCCGCACGCGGGATCGCGTTGCGGTCGCACAAGATAAGGGACAGGGGAAAGCGATTACGTCGCAGGCTTATCTATTCCAGTCCCCACTTCTAGCATTATATTCTGGGATTCTCAATTCAATTTGAGGGGGCGGTGAAATTATTAAAAATATTTAAGAGGAACCTGATGTAATAAAAACGTTGCCATCGAGGGACATACAGGTTCTCTCTAGCAAAGATTTCAGGAAGTGATCAGATCGTCTGAATAGCTGAATTAAGGCATTCTCCTTGTATTTCTGGTAGCTTTTAAAAATGTTCACTCAATTTTGGTTTCTAAGACCACACGCAATTCATCAATTTCAGCCAATCGATGCAGTTTTGACGATGATACCGTCACTAAACAAACATTTCTCGCGGAACTGAACAACAGAAACAGCGAGATATTTATGAAAACAATTAGATGGTCGACACTGGCGGCTGCAAGAGAAAATGATGAGAGGATACTTCAAACCACACAAAGG
The DNA here is from genome assembly GCA_031308135.1 of Acheta domesticus. Lineage (NCBI taxonomy): Eukaryota > Metazoa > Arthropoda > Insecta > Orthoptera > Gryllidae > Acheta > Acheta domesticus. The sequence goes on from JAHLJT010000631.1 coordinate 238,017,342, forward strand.
GATCCTGGTGGTGAGAACTTCAATTTGCCGAAAGCCAACCTCCCGTTCCGGCTTCTTGTATCCATAAACGCAGCGTACTCGAAGAGAACCTGTTGATAGACGCAATAGCGCGCCGCCGACTTCAATTACTATCGCATGTCGGTCGATGGAATCGCCTCTAAGTACCCGCCCGCGGTCAGCCCGGCCGCGGCCCCCGGGAGCAATCACCCGCCGCAGGGAGCAAGGCCCGCCGGCCGCACGCTCCGATCCGGGGAGACTGCGCATTCAAAAAATAGCGCGGGTGACTTGCTGGAAGGATCCTTTACAAAGCCTTAGTCCGCCTGCACGCGATACCGCCTGCGCAAATGTAATGCTTGGACGTACCGACTTGGGTGGCTCAGGGCATGGACCGATGTCAATGAAGGGCCTATAGCCGGGAGGTCCTAGTTTTCGAGTCCCGATGGTGGTAGTATTTTCGAGTCGAATTCAGCCGCTGTTTGGAGGAGAATGGCAGTGGCCAACTGCTCTGATCGGTAGTAACTGTTGACACGCCCGGAATCACTAACCAATCCAACATTGAATCGACGTTCAATGAAACATTGAATCCATGGAAAAAAGCATTCTGATGCTCACTGTAACTTTCTCACACATGTACATTTCGAATTTTTTTATTCAAGTGTGCCGATAACAGTAACATTTTATAGCGTCTAAAGTTGGATAACTTACGATTCAAGTTCTGTCTTCGGACAGTCAACGTCAGCCGCATTACACCGCCGAGATTGCTTCCTGAAAACTCAAAACATTCCCTCTTAGCATTGCTTGTATTTGGTTGTAATACGGAACGTCAACATGTTGAGGAAACCTGGGAGATAAATGAGTAAAAAAGGATCCTCGGCCAACGTGTCAAACGGTACTTGGTTCGAAATACGTGACGGGTGAAGGGATCATCGGATTTAAATGTGGCAACAACTTCCAGTTTCTCAGGAGCCTGACTCAGACGACCCGAAGGCGACCAACATTTTCGAGCGTGCTTTCCAAGAAAGTCAGGCGAGAAGCGGACGCCGCATTGGTTACGGTTCTCGAGTTAAAAGGAAACCCAAGAGCGACGCCGGAGGTCGAGATGGGACTGCAACGGAGCCCCCACCCCCAACCCCCACCGCCACCACCGCCGCGGACTCTTAATATCGCGGCGTAGGAGCTGGAAGGTGTTCATAGAGGAATTTTTCTTAATATAAGAAAGTTTCATCTCCCCTCTCCTTGGGCGCGTCGCGCGTGCGCAGTAATAAAAGTGCGGGCGCCGCTGCCTCCGACGGTCGCCGCTCGGCTCCGCGGGAGCGCTGCCGTCGCTCCGTGGGCCGTATAAATCAAGCGCGGGCCTCTGAAAGTTTCCTCGCGACGAACTTGATGATAACCTGCACGGGAGTTGCCAACGCACCCGTGGCTGGCGCTGCTTCTACGCTACTGGTGAGTCTGAAGACAGGCGCCTTGGGAACGAGAAGAAAAACACCAAAGGCTCTACACGAGAAATAAATTCAACATTAATTATTATATGCCCCTCCAGTGGCTTATGGACGGAGTGTCGGCTTTCTGTGATGTGATCCCGGGATCGGTTCGCGCAAAAATGAAGCAGTAGTTTTCTCATGCAAATCGTCTCAGTTTCTATAGTTGTGTGACGAAGCTCACGCAGGCCAAATAAGCTACGTGCGGTGTTGTGAATGCGTCATGCTTGCCCCATGTGTCCCTTGCACACAGGCGTGGGTTATAAATAGAAAGGGCCCAGGCCCGGGAAAACCGCTAGATGGCGAAAATCCGATTAATTCGACTCCAAACACCAAATACTCACATTCTACAATTTTTGTTATTATTATTTCTAATCAATGGATATTCTATCGAAAGCGATATGTAGTGAAAAATCCAATATCGAAAAAAAACAAACAACGGAATATAACATAGGAAACTATGAGACAAAATTACTGTGAACACCAGTATGTGTTTTTTTTAATGAACTTTGCCATACATGTAACTGTGGCAAACATACCAAGCTACACCAGATTTTCACTCCTACTATTGCAAAAACCGACTCTTCAACATTTGCGTGAATCCAATCGTGAAATAGTGGTCATCACACATTAAGATCTGAAATGGCTCGAAACGTAATCATTATGATTAATGCTTCTGTCATCACATCGTCAGGCACATTACGCAACCGGTAACGATTCGTTTCGGCAGTTACGGTTATGGAACAGTAAGCCAGCGAAATCGTCCGCAGAGTCGCGTATAGCCCACCGTATCATCCGCGTGTTGACAGTCTACCGAAAAGATCTCGAGTGGACGGCGATGGGGATACGGCTCGCACGCATCGAAGGGAAAGGGCGGGGAAGGGAGGGGAGGGGAGGGGAGGGGAGGGGTGAAGAAGGAAAAGATGCGATCCAGATGCGTGTTTATCTGCGACCGGCGGCCCATTTGCATTGGTCATGAGCCCGGTCCCCGGAGATGGACGCAGGCTGATACACAGAAATGAACTTCCGCAGTGAGACGCCGAGGCAGCCCGCAGGCGCCCGTAGATCAAAGCACAGCGGTCACCGTTGCAGGTACGGCAACCGCTCGACCAGATAACTTGACAGCGGGCTCACTAACGGCAACCCAGAAGGCAAGCGATGCCCCGAGCAATATTGCGTGGCACGGACAAGGAGCGGAAGGAAAATGACCGCGTCACGCAAAATAAATTCAAGTGAAATAAACAAGGAAACTGTTCGATATCTGTGACACACTGGCAAGGACTCGGTGGCGTGAATCTCGTAGCCTTCAAGAGCTTAATGTTCAGCACTTTGGCGCAGGTGCACAACACGAATTCCCATGCTCTATAGTGACGTCATCAAGCTTTCTTGTTCGAAACAGCAAATTTCAGGCCACTCCAGCCATAGGCGAGAATGTCAAGAAAATAATTGCCGATCTTCGCAATATTTGTTAAGCAATTCACTAGCGTTGTGATCGGTGAATTAAATAAAAAATCCGATATTTTGAAGCAACTGTTTCATTTACTCGAAAAAAACGGCAATGTGTTGCAGCATCGCAGCACTTACCGAACAGCCGCCACTGTTAAATATTAAATTAAATAATATAATTAAAAAAAGTTTACAATAACATGGTAGAGTCCAGACACCAGCACAACAGTGACCTTCACACGCTAAGACTATCAAAACAGTTGCTATTCTATAACGCAACCTATGAATAGCGAATATTTGGTACATTTTCCTGGGGGCCTTGCTGACTTCAGCTGTCTTAAGCAGCAACTCATTGATTTTGAGATTTCAATCGGTACGAACAGTACGAGAATAAGCGGTGTAACACTATAAAAATTTTCATTATTCAAAATCGAAATTGTTTCGTAGTTTGTTTTTAAATTTTCCCCAGCTTTTCGGTTACTAATGAAACCATAGACATCTCGGCAGGAGGATGCAATTTTATTCCTATTTCTACGTGCATTGAAAATTTTGTGACACAGATGTTTCTAGAGTTTTTCAGAGTTCCTGGGTTTCTAATGAAACCTTGGACATCTCTCAAACCGCAGGGGACTGCATAGTTCTCTTTGAATTTCTGCATACGTAAGATATTGGTAATACAGATAAATATCTTTTCCACGCCTCATGGCCTATAAATCACGAAAAACCATTTCGCATGAAGGTCTCTACGAATAAATCCTGACGCAACTGCAGCTTCTGCGGCGAGCGGCGACCGCCGGGGCAGCCCAGGGTAATGAAGATAATGGAAGAGTCGCCCCGGCGTTCCGCGCCCGCTTAATGACAATCATTAGGCCTCCAGCAGCCACGTTAACCCATTACGGAAAATGCTAAATGATATTTAATACGTGTTATTGAGAGATACACACGCGTCACTTTCCCACGTGCGTCCCAGGATTCGGAAACGCGGCAATAACTTATTCTCCAGTTAAGGGTCCAAACTTGTCCGAGACAAGGGTTCGTAGCAAAGATACCGTGCTGGTCCGAAGCAGACGAAAGAGAAATTCCCAAAGCAGACAAAAGTGAAAAGTGTTTCTTAAAAGTACGGGTTTGGAGTATTTTAATCCCTCAAAATGGAACATAAAAAACAGATTATTAGTGCGGCAAATGTACTTCAGTTAATGGGCAACTAGACATTTTCCCTTTACACACACTGAGAAATGTCATTAAATGTAATGTACATTAAAGTATTTTACATGAAACATAAAGTAACCTTGTACATTAAAAATAGCTTAGTATGTTTGTACATTCAATTTAAAAAGTTTAATATATTTTGTACATTAAAATCAGCGTAAAATATTTCTACATTAAATTTTAAAAAATAAGATAAATTACAGTAGATTTAACGTAGACGTTCTCCCAACTTCCCTACCACTCATCATTCATATCGTATACTCATAATCACCAGTCCATCAGAATCAAAGATTCATTCCTTCCAGGTAAGACCATAAAGATTTGACTCTTGTACCCCAAAGTACACGCGTACAATTAATGTGCGATTATGATAATTACGTAAATGTACATTTCATTAAAGTAATGCAGAAATTTCTGACAGTGCAGTAGTTGCAACGAGAAGAAATGTGCGAGGGAAACGTGTTCTGTGGCCAGAGCTGCACATTTTTTCGATGATCGTCGGGCAGTGGTTGAAAGCGAACCATCATCTCGCGGAGTGGGGGGGGGGGGCGCGGGGCGACAATCGTCGTGCGGGCGTGGGCGTGAGCGCACGGCGCAGCACGGCACGGCACGGGACGCGCTGGCGGGCCGCCTAATGGACCACCGACGTTTGAATGAATGAAAGGGAAGCCCGTGCTGCTGCTGCTGCTGCACGTTTTCTATACAGTTAGTAATTTCCTCCCATAGCCCGCGCGTGTGCTGCCGCCGCCACTGTAACTTTATTATACACTCCGATGGTCGGCCCTTTTTTTTTCTTTCTTCCGCTTGCTCTTTTTAACGATATTATCATTATTATTACCACTACTACTTCTCTCCCCCTCGTCCTTCTTGCATTCTTGAACCTGATGAAAGTCTCGTACGTGGCGTACGGGCGGCCGGCGGGGACGCGTCGAGTAAGGAGCAGCGGTAGTGTAGCGGCGCGCGGGGGAAGCTATCATTAAGGCCGCAAGATCACAAGGCTCGGGGGCCGACATAACCGTGTTATTAATTTTGAAACTCAATCCACGCATGCTACAGTATTTGCTCGCCCGGGAGCGCGGGAGGCGGCGGCGGCGGCGGCGTCTGGGGGCGGGGGTGGGTGGGGGGTGGGAGGGGGCCGCCCCCGTCGCTATCATTACGCCGCCGCCGCGGTGCGTCGTCGCCGCGAGAGGCCCTCATCAGCGCCGACGCCGACGCCGACGCCTCGCGACGAAAGGCCCCTGCCCCCGGCGGAGAAGGAGGTGGCGGTGACGGGGACGAAAGTGGTGACAAGCGGCGAGAAAGAAACTTTTGAAAATGACGTGACAATGAAGCCGAAAAAGAATAAGGTGAGAATGAAAAACAGGCGGGAGAAAGGCGAAAGCAAGCTCATGAGAGGGTGGTTGATACGGAATTACGAACTAGTACATGCGAAGGAGCGTTTGGAACTAAACTTATCTTCAACGAAATACGGAGGAAGCATGCTGTTAGGCCAGTCACTCATTTTGTAGAGCAAATTTCCCTGACTTTCCTCGGTTTTCCAGCGTACTATTTTTCTTTCGTCCCTAATAAGAACATTTCACACTACATAAAAACATTCAAGCTAGCCTCATGGTCTAATTTGGTAGCACTGATTTCACAATGATACAGTACTTTTTTAAAAAAAAACTCTCAACAAATAAAAACTGAGCGCTTATTTTTTAAAAGAATAGTATCAAGTTATATTTCCATCTCAAAACTTTCTGGAACTTCTTATGATATTTTTACAAATTTCCTGATTATTCCCCGGACTTTCCAAGCAATGACATTCTTTGATTTTTCGAATTTTTTCTTCATATTTTCCAGAAAGTAGCCAGCCTGTTAATAATACGTACGGCAAAATAACACGAAGCGTTTCCCAAAGTTCTAGTCAAACCAAACGAAGCAGATTAATAAAATAGAAATCGTTCGTGGAAGTCGCGAGACCCTGGAAGTGCAGAAGTCGGTTGTAAACAAAGCAGGAAGAGGCGATGACGCAATAAGCAAAATGGGCCGAGGGGGCGTGTCGGGGCGGCAGCGCGGCCGCCCGGGGCGAGGACCGCCCGCCACCCGGCGCCGCCGAAATTGGCGACGCGTGTCACCGGCTCTCGTGCCCGCGCGTTAGTCGCAATTAGGAGCGGCTATCACTGTCATTGCGCGCGGCGCGGCGCCGCGGGGACGAGAAATCCGCCTCCGCCGCCGCGACGCACCTGCGACGCCATTAGCCACGGAGACGCCCCGCCCCCCTCCCCCTCCCGCCGATGACACGACTCCTGGTCATTTCCTCGCCCGCAGAATTGACGTCTTCTCTCTGCACTCGTTATTTTAGGTTTTTAATACACGTTATTTAATATGTTTGCTCTTGAATTTACTAAATCGCATGCAGATAGATGCATACGATAATTCGTATTCAATATTTTAATTGAAAAGCTGAGAGCAATAGCTGTCTAACCCCACAGAAATAAACAATGAGTTCGTGTCACCATTAGTTATCTAAAATAGTAAACTATCTTTGTACATTGGGTTCGACCAGATTTCCTGCGAAGATGTTAAAAATTATCTGTTATTGTTTGTTTTTTTCTCTTCACAACTCTTTCTAACCACAACTATGTTGCTTCAACTTTATTTTTCTCCATCTTCTTAAACTGTGGCTTAGACCTCGATTGCTTCAATTTGTATGTCAGATGTGTGGATATTAGTTTATTCATTTCTATATCAACCTATTACAAAAAGAGATTTTGTTTCCAAGAATGGCTTTTAATAAACTGAATTGCACTTATTAAAAAAACGACTACTCGCCATCTCGCCACTCACAATATCCTCGCGATGAAAACGGGTTAGCTCTCATGTGCTGGCATTTCAATTTCCAATTCACTCCATAATTCTCCTCTCGTGCGCAAACACGTTCTTGAGCCGCTCTTCCATAAGCCGCGCGGGGGACGTCGGCGCTCGCCGCCTCGACTGGCTTCTGGGTGGAACGCACGCTCTTTCTGTCCCCCCAACGGCCTATGCGCGCTCTCCCTCTCCGCTCCTCTTCCTCCTTCCGCCCCCCCCCTCGTTCCCTCTCCGAATTACCAAGTTTTAATCCTTTGTTGCGCCACCTAACGAGCTTCCCCTTATCGTTCACGAGATAGCAGCACGCAATTATCAGCGTCATCTTGCAGAGGAGGGACGTGTCCAATCACGGTTTCCCTGCCTTTAGCCTGAATCGAAGCAGGGTTTCGCGGATAATTTATAACCACTTCATCTCATCTGCATGCGTATCTATGACGAAACCTCGAAAAACGGAACTTCCTAGGCGTGTACCGAACAACTTGCAAAAGAATTTCGAGGCCAAGAGACGCGTTTTCGGAATTACGGTGTGATTTAGTAAGTGGTTTTTCAGAAGGGAAGATAATCAGAATAATCAGTGGAGTGGGAGTGAGCGCGCCGGGCAGAATATTCGGCTGCCACCTGGAAGGCCAGAAACCGGCAAAATGCACTCTTATTTCGGCGCATAAAAAGCTCAGATTGTTATCCGGCTCTCCGAGCGCTGTGCACGGCGCCGCGGCCTATCTTAGCATGCAATAGTCGACTTTACCACCCTCGCCCACGCTAACGAGAGAAATTCATTTAGCATTTAATACGTGTAAACGCGGTGCGGTGAATCTACATACAGGAATTTCACACGAACCACGTGTTAAATGAGATTAAGGCGCTGCTAACTCGCGTCTCGTTTAATGCGGTTGTGCAATTCGGGACAATGGAACGCGCCCGGCGGAATTATCGAGACTCGCATCTCGCGCGCGGCGATGAATTCACGCAGCTTCGAGCGAAAAGTCGGTCATTCAGCTCTGCAGATACGCCAAGAAGTTTCCAGGATATTGTCTATTCAATGTCAGGTGACGCATTTAAGTGCTATACTGCGACTTTCTTAACTGTGCCCCTGACACCAATCAGCTGTTTTGCTGCCATCCAATCGGGAGCTTGTACGTCACCAGTGACGTAATTATGGTGACGTTCAAGCTCCCTATTGGATGAAACTGTCAACAGCCGATTCCCGTCAGGGGCACAGTTAAGAAAATCGCAGTATAATACATTTCTCAGACTTGATTACTTCAAATACTAGAATATATTGACTCGTGTTGACATTAACTAGAAATTGGTCAATTGAATTTCATTTCTCAATTGGTATGCCATAATTTCGTAATTGTCGAGTAGTCAAAGTCACAAACGAGATCACATGCTTTTGTTAACTACCTCACAAAAATCAAGAGAGCTATCTCCCTGGTAGAGTCCTTGTGCATTACACAGATCCATCTCTTCACGTAAATAGACAGACTGCAACACTTAATCAGCGATTCTCCACAACATCAAAACACTATTACGAAAACACAGTTTTGCTAAGAACACTTCGAAGAAGATCAACATCAACCTCTAGTTTCTCTCACTCGCCCACGAACACAAACACATTCACCAACGTCCCTCAGAGAAGAGCAAACGAAAGTCGTTTTCAGAACAGCGCCCTCTTCCGTTGCCATCGGAAAACTGTAACGTTTTTTTCTCTCCGGCGAGAAGAGATAACTTACGAGCGATAGAGGGCTGTCCATTTGTCCAATTAGACAAACCGCTGTCAAAACAAATTAAGACACACCGGGCACACAAACAACGGGCCACTGCCGTAATAAATGGTGGGTCCGTAATTGAGGTCGGGAGCAATGAGATTAAATATTCCTAAAGAAAGCAAACACCTTTTCTTGGGTAATGGCATCGTGTCTTTCTTCAAAATCGTTTTTTCCTCGCTCCGCAACGTGTTAAAACACCTTTTACTGTTCCGTTTCGTTCCGTCCGCCTTCACCGCGCGCTGTTTTTTACACGACAAAAAATTATCGACATGTGCAGAAGTCTATTAGAGAGCGGAGTAATTACAGGTTTTTCCTTTCGAACGTTAAACGACACTGTTGCGGCGCGGCGGCGTCAATTTGTTCGGCGGAAGCCTTCTGCTGCTGCAGCGGCGGCGAAGGCCCCCGGAGCCCAGGCGAGGAGAGATTACCGTGGGACCACCCCGGAGGGCTCATGCGTTGCCACGGCACGGGACGGCACGTGCAGCTGGGGGCCAATTGTTATGGGGAATCGTTTTTGTTACCATTGAATATGGAAACGCTGGGCGACTGCTTCCAGATGAACCTACTGAGAGAATAATAATAATAATAATAATAATAATAATAATAATAATAATAATAATAATATTAATAAGCCGACCCGGGTAGCTGAGATCGCTAAGCCAGTAGTGCTGCTGTAGCGGTGTCCGACAGAAGGATCGTGGGTTCAAATCCGGCCTCTGGTGTGGCTGTGTTTGTATGTTTGTGATTGTCAAATCATCCTTCATCATCATCATCATCATCATCATATACTTCAACCCTGGGGTGTAAAAATGGATTCGGCATATAAGTGCTGATCCCCCCCCCGAAAAGGTGACGGGAACTTGCCTCAAAAGAATATGACTGGGCCTAGGTGGGTACAAGTGATCGTGTGGTCCTAGGATGGCAATTCCAGACAAAAAAAATATATTGAAATACATTTTCGAGGGGAGAGGTATGTATAGTTCGTATGCAAAGAGTGTAAATTAAAAGTATCCTAGTGTATGTGAGAGTGTACTTAGTTTGTTAACAGTTGGACATTTTTAGAATAATCAAAAAATGTGCGTAGTGAAAATCGTAAACCAAGTAGAAGTTTGTGAAACACTAATTTGCGCTTCTGAATTCGAAGAGAACGTAGAATTTCTTGGCTTCCCCTGAATCTTCTCTTCGCTTACATTTCCCTATCCTCACACAGTCTCAGTGAATTAAGTATCGCGTGACAGAACAGGAACAAAAATAAACAGAAAAAAGTGTGCAATAACCTATTAAGCTATTAGTCACAGAATTCAGTAAGTCAATACCTTTCGAACGAAAATTGCGAAAGTATTTTGCCAGAGTTTATTACAGTCCCAACAAATTACGAGGTGCATTCTAATTACATTATGAGCTTACGCCTCACGGCTAAAGCCAAGTACTATGTAGAACACTTCTTACAATGTCCTTCGTCTGACACCCAACCAATACTACCAACAGAGTTCACGAAAAAAATCACTCAATCCATGCATACCGATAAATAATTATTGCAGTTTTTCAAAATGCAGAAGAATGATTTCTCTCCACTCTTCCTAACGCAACTCCTTATGACGCACGAATTATAATTTCTCTTTTCAAGTAGCTAATACGACTATTCCCGAGACAATAGACCGTACGGGACATAAAACTGAGTCCCTTGAGCAAGTAAAGCTCAAACGAAAATAAAACTCAAGGCTACGCCACGAAATAATTTACGATGCTTTAAACTCCCGTCGTGAAGTTCTTGCCCCAAGTCGCAACAGAACGAGATCTCAATCTGGAGTCGCGCGACATCGATGACAGCAAAGCGCTGTCATTGCCTCACTTCCATCGAGGGGGAGCACAGATGCTCAATATTTAATAGAAGAGTAAATATTACAGGTCTTTTTAGAGATCTTACGATCAAAAACATTTCAGAACAATACAAAAGCGAATGCCGAAGGGCAAAAGCCGATTGTACAGAAGTGTTACCACGGCCAGATAACTCGTTTCCTTCAATTTAAATCATTCTTTGTTTTAAGTGGCGAGACTTGTGTCATCAGCCCCGCTCTTCCGCCTGACCACGCAAATTTCGCTACGCTGTTTTGATCATCTACCCGAACACTAAGGTATTCCTCGGGCGACGAGAAAGGTGATTTGAATGTAGCTCAGAGGCTTCTTATAGGCTTGAGAATCTTACAACGTTGTAAATCTACAACATGGGACAGCCGGCTTCACTTCCCCTCGAAATGAAGCGTTTTTTTCTCGCCTTTAAAAATCTATCTTGAACGCGTATACACTTCCAGTAAGTTCGAAAACCATTTCCGGCGCGCGTGTCCTCCCAAAACGCAGCGAGCCACACCCCCATCCGCACCCGCGGGCCGCCCGTGGACAGCCCGCGCGGTCGGGAGGTCGGCGTGCACGGCGGCTGGTCGGCCGGCTGGCTGGCGGGCGGGCTGGTCGACCGGCTCGTTAAGCGGCTACCTCGCCGGCCGGGCCCCGTCACGCAACAGCGCGGCGCTGGGCGGCGCGGCTCCGCTGGACGCGAGAAGGCGACCCGACCGCGCGCGCCCCGCCACGTCACGCTCCACCACCCGCCACCGCCAACGCACCCCATCCCCGGGGCACACGTCGTCCTACGGCGTTCACCCCTTTGGGATTCGACTCGGAGGGGGACGGAGAAAGGAAATTCGATTTGCGAAAGAAATAGGTAAGTCATTCAGGATTGTGCTACCATTAATACCGGTTCCAAATATATATTCGGAGAAAATTTTAGAGCTCCACGACATTCCTTATTGGAAGCAAAAATGCTGAAATTCAGTCCAACGACGTATTCACATAATTACTTGCGCTGCACTAACCTGCTCGTACAGCTAATATTACGTAGGTATGGAGGCTGTATGGCTCTGAAGTGCACCTGACTATATTAGGATAAGTAAGAAAAATATTTTTAAAAAACAAACCTGTGTAATACATTATTATTATTAATCTATTTCGCGAATTAAGATGTTATAAGATGGTTGATCACAAAATCTACTCCAAGTAGCAACCAACTTCCTAAGTAGCAGATCTAGGGACTATAGGTGCTTCTACAAAACTTCGCGCAAAATCAAGCAATGCAAATTAAGCAATCTCTTGATCTTCCCAGTCTTCTGAATGCCTGAAAGTAAGTAATAATAACAACAATAATAATATTAATAATAATAATATTTTGGGGGCAATAATGAAGTTGTTCTTCCGTTTCTCCAGGCATTAGCTTGACGTCGTCACGCCGACCGGTCGTGCTAAGCGCGTGGAGTGCCACCCGACCTTCCTTAACGCCGCGCCGCGCCGCCGCCCCTCCCAGCTGTCCCCGCCCGCTGTCGCTCGCATCGCGGCGCGGCGCGGCGCGGCACCCGCCCGCTCGCCCGCCCGCGGTGCGCAAGCGTGCGTGAGTGGATGCGTGCGTGCGCGCGCCCGCGCGGGGTTCGAGGCTTCATCATCATCAGCGTTAGCGAGTGGGAGGGGGCGACGAAAGCCGTCGACACGGCACCGGCCATCAGGCGGCCGGGCTACGCTCCGACCTGCGAACATCGACCCCCAGCGTCCCGCCCGCCCGGCCCCGCGCGGAGCGGCACGGCGTTCAGCTGCGCGGGCGGGCGGGGCCTCTTTTGTCCGAGACCTTTCAATCTCACCTGCCACTTTTCGCCGCTTAAGCCTTTCCGCTCCTCGCACTCCTTTCCGCCTACTTTGATTTATCAACGTAAAACGCATCATAACCAACACGTTCCTAATTGGTACTGTCGCACAATAAACAAAGGTCGGACAATACGGAGTATTCCGAATGTCTGCAACATACTTGTAATAGTTTCAAATAGAGAGCGTGAAATTTAATCATAGCATTCTCTTCACTATTTTAGAAATTGCAAAGCAAATATGATCGCGAAATAAAATTTGAATGTACTTTTAAAATTTATTCACGACCTGGAAGTATCTAAATACTATGCGTCGTCAGTGAAACAGTGAACCGAACTTCCTCAGTCTCAGGTGTTAGAAAAATGCTAGAGAAAAAAAACTGCAATGTTCAAAATCTTCGTAGAATATCCCTCCCCCCCCAAAAAAAATATATCAAATTATGTATCATATATATTCTCCAAAGTGAGTTTAAACTCATTTTTACAGTACAGGAAAATAAAGTTTCTCCCTCCAATTCTGCCCTTGTCTTATTGTTACTTTTACTCAATAACACGCGTCATAATCCTGCAGGACAGGGAATTACAACAGCAGCAACACTATTATTCTACCCAGTTTGGTTCCCACTGTCCACCTCCCTCGACTATCTTCACGGAGTTTGCACCCTGGATGGTCTGGGGGCGTGCCACTGCCCGCGCGCGGCTGGCGGGCGGCGAGCGCGGGGCGATGTTTTCAGGCGGCCGTGGGCGGCGGGCGGGGCGAGCGGCCGATAAGGCCGGGCGACCAGCGGGCGGCCAGGCGGCGCTGGGGCGGCCTGCTGCGCCCGGTCCCTTGTAATAACGGCGGGCGGCCGTCAGGGACCGCATGCGATGTGACCATGAGCTCGCAGGGCGGCGGCGGCGGCCCAGCAGCCACCGGCTCCACCCGCGCCCGACAACCTACTCGCTCACGGCCCTTTCCACAGCCCACCACTCCTGAGGTTGCAGTAGCTCCTCTTCAAGTTACTGTTCTGGTGCGTGTGATGAAAACCAGAAGCACATGGCGTTATCGTAAGTGCGTAAGTAAGAATACGGCCTTCATGGAGCCTTCGCTATGATTCACTGCGCTTCTCGTCATTCACGAAGGGGGGGGGGCTACGTCCCAACAAGACAGAAGACGGGCGAGGGGGGACGGGGGACGATGCCTCCGCAGAGGGGCAGGAAGAGACCGCCGCGAACCGCTAGACCGGTGGCATAAAACGAGCAAACAGGCTGACCACAACAGACACCAACGAGCTCGCAAGTGGGTTGGTGCGCCTGGGTTGGAATTTATTGTTGTGTTGCTGACCTGCACGGCGCGCTGGCTCACCCAGACGCATGCGGTTTTGAGACCAAGAACGTCAGGAGAAACCTCCGGGGCCGGATAGAAAAACAAAACACACACAGTATTATTCATTTTCGTAGATTTTTTTGTACCTCCGTATAAATGACACAATGTTATTGTTTGTACGCCTTCTTACGACTAGGGATCGGATTTATATCCACTAAAAATATGACATATGTGCGCATTTATGCAGTAAAAAGTTAGAAAATATGCACTAAAATGTACCCTAAAACAAAGTATATTAACGCATCATAACGTAGGTTCTTACAATTTTTACGCACAGTTCATTCGGCACTTCACTCTTACCCCACGAGTGCTATTCTTTTGTCATTCGCTGAGAGGTTGCCAGAAATTGCTTTTACAAATATTGTCACTTGTAAAATGACGAATAAAATATGAATAAAATAATTTCGATGTTACTTTTTTAAATTGTATGCTATGGACACTTCCAAGTGTCGAACGAAATTCTGACGCCTCTTCAGGGACTCACGAAATTATACAGTTTCTTAAGGGTCAATGACATTGAAAGCCGGTCATTGAACTGACACCATGTAGTAGAAAAGTACAAACTACAACAAAACGAAAAATAATGATTTGAAATTTGTCCAGTGGGTGGGCGGGCGAAAGGGAGGCTACATTGTAGAATTCATGGGAGATCACCAAATGTAGGTAAACAATTTTCAAGAGCCGGCGAAGTTCAAAAGATGATCTGAGGGATTTTATGCATGTTTAATTATTCTTGCGTCTTCTCCCGCTTGGGTAGCAAATAAACAACAGCGGGAAAGTGCATTTCACAAGCGCAGATAATGATGTACACATGGCATGACAGAGTAGCAAAATACATTTTTATCTTTAAACAGGCGTTGCAACTTTCACTCAAAACGAGTTCATGCCGACTTAGAAATGTCGAGTTAGAACAAGCGAGACCGGTGCAGTAATTACTGCAACAACTTCGAGTACTGAAGTCTAAGTTTTCTTCCGGCGACGAAACTGTCTGAAATTCCTAAGGAGCTGGTCATTTTTAATGTCCTTCTGAGAAACGTTTGCTGATTTTTTTCCATTAAAAAAGAGGTCGCCGCAGACTTTGCCAACGATAGCACGAGCTGCGAAACTTTTCGAAACGCTTGTACATCCCAGTCGCCTTTTTTCGCTCCGTAGCTCTCACTCCCGTTCCGAGCGTGACGCGACACATCGCATTACGTCACTCCCAGGGACCAGTTCTTGCGACTATTGGAAACCATTTCACATCGCGCTCATACACACAATAACAAACGTGCAGGCGTCTGCGCCGGAGACAACACGGATTCCGCGGCCGTTGAAGAGGCTTCTGAAACGAAGCCATCGTCGCCGCCACACCACGCACGCCTCACACTAGCCACCGCCCCACACGCATCGTCACGCGCCAATCACGGACACGCACTCCCAGGCCACTCACAAGCGAAAAATTCGCAACTTTAGCGGAAACGTTACGTTCTAGCCCAGGGCGTTATATCACGTGGAACTGGGCCACTTGGAATGTTTGATATACGACCGCACTGGGGGAGGCTGGGTTCCGTTTAAATTCACTAGGCAAAGAGGTTAAAATTCTTAATGGGTTATTTAAGTAGAGTGGGTCCCTTGGAACCCACTGCAGCGTCAAGAATCTTAAAAGCTAGCCCAGCACCTCGGCAGAAAAAGAGAAAATAAATTGGGGAGCGCCAGCTCGACACCTTCCACTCGTTCTGAGTACGAAAAAGTTCTCATCAAGTGAGGAATGCCATCATTTAATCAAGTGACGAATCATTCAGCAGGGACATTCAAAGACTCCGAAGGCTTTCTAATATAAGGTTGTGTGCGTGAGTACGTGTGAATGCGCCTGAGTAATGTGTGGGGCAGAGAGAACGCTGGGTTGTATCTGAGAATATGCATGCGTGCGTGTTCGTGCGGGTAATGCAAAGATGAATCTGAGAAGTAATATGAGATTTGTTATGAAGAAAGATATTAAGATTCTCCGCACTCAAGAATAACGACGGAAAATAATGCATGAAACGGAAATGACAGGAAGACAGTCCTGTGGGAAACCAAAATAGACAGAGAGAAGTAGAGGACACAGAAGGCGTTCTTATTTTCACGTTCTAATTGTTCTTCTGGTTTCTACAATCGCACTTTATATTACATCTATACGTTTACCAACAGAAAAATTAATTTCATTCAAATAACTACCAGATCTCCCTGTCATTGGTTCTACGACAGCCGCACCAAGCAGTTTAATTTTAGTATTACATTTCGCTCTCTCTGAACTTAGATGAAATGATGATTGGACATGTGCACTCATTTACTGCTCAATTCACCCTCTCCATACACGTGAGCAAGAATTAATAGTTGGAATTCACATCATCTTTTGTGTAGAGATTTGTCGAAAAAACAATCAAACTCGTGAAATACTCAGAGGCAAGTCACTAACATATGACATTTTGCTTGTGAAACTAGAAGCGCATGTGTTAATGGCTTTAGCTTGACACCGGGTAGGCTGTCCCGTCCAGGCATGTGGGTGGTCCTGTTCAATTTCGGATAACGTGATCGAGAGTCAAGATGGATGGAGTAGGCATCTGTTCTAGTGTTTGGTCTTGAAAGCACGCATGCTATCTTCTTGTTACGTCATCGCGTATATTTAAGCAGGATTGCTCCCATCCATCCATACAAAAATTCTACGTCTGGTCCAACGCATTGGAAAACATTTAACAGAGCGATATAATTCGGCGAAACTCACATTGATTAGGTTCATAGGCGTGAGATGTACATGGACAAGATTACATGACAAAATTCATAAGTTTATACTAGACTTATGTTTAGTGTTCAGCATTCCAAAAAATTCAGAACTTTCGAGGTTTTCATAACATACCCAACAAGGCAACACCACTATCAATCAGTCAATAGCAATGAAGCGCGCAATTATCCTCTTCGAATTCTCGACGAACAAATTCAGATGGTCACGGCAAACGCCGACATGCAAAGCCGGCAGCTGGAACAAGGGGCGCGAGCGGAGCGCATCGATTGCATCGGCGGCCGCCCCCGCACGCTCCGACGGCGCTGCGCTCCGCACGAGGCGACAGCGCAGCACCGCTCGCGCCCCCCGCCCCACACACACATTGGCGGATCCCATCGACCCCCCCACACACACACACAAAATGCCTAGTGTTTTCGTTTACTTTCTTTTATTTGGCAAAATTCATTTAAATATTTATGTTAAAAATCTGTAATTATTTAAACAATAATATTGTAAATCTTGGGTTTTTATTTCTTGGCGCATGGGGGCGTGTCTTCACGATGGAATATCTCACGGTATTTCGCAGCGTTCTCTAGGAGTCTTCTGATCGCCACTGTATCGAGCAGTGCTGGCGATCATGAGACTCCGAGCGGCACGACCGAGAACGACGCGAAATACCGCGAGATATTCCATTGTGAAGACCTCACACGCCAAGAAATAAAAACCCTAGTATAGTATCGTGTCTACACAACCTAAATATACAATCTGCTAACGAATATGTTTATTATTGAACAAAAATCTGTGATGGCCCCCTCCAAAATGATCGACTGGATCTGCCCCTGCTCACGCCGGCAGGAGTGCGGGATGACACGGGAACAGGGATTGCCGGTCAGGAGTCTGTAGGAGGAGCGTGAGCGAAAACAACAAGGCAAAGGAAGAGAGAGAAGGTAAAAAAAATGGAAATTGTTTGGATCCGAGGTGCACGAAGAGTTAAAAGGAGAACGTACATCGTCAGAAAAATTACGTCTAGGGAGAACCGAGAGAAATCGGAGTGAAGGGGTACAAAACAACGAAAAGCGCAGGAAGATCGCTGAAAGAGGAACCCAATTGAAAGAAAAAGTGAAACAGGATAGAGTGCTTAGGTCCTAGGTGTAATGAATAGATAAAAGCAGACAGTACAAACCCAGAAAGATTGACGTCTAGGGAGTACTCAGAGAAATCAACGTAAAGGGGTGCAATTAAAAATGAAGTGCAAGTGGCGGCGCGTGGTAGGAGAGATGAAGCAGACAGAGGGTGCGTGGGGGGAGGGAGGCGTGGTGGGGGGTGGGGGTCGGAGGGGCGCCCAGCGGCAGCCCCGCGAGGGCGACGCAATATCGGTAAGTGTCTTATTGATGGCGCTGCCAATTCTAATCCGACCCCGCGGCGGCGGCGGGCGGGGCGGGTGGGCGACCCGGAAGGGGCGACGGCAGGGGCCGCAGGGCGCGGGGCCCGGGCATCGGGGTGCGCGTCACGTCACTTCCTGCGCCCCTGCCCACATCCCCCCACTCCCCCCTCCCCGCCCCTCGCGACGCCGCGGCGCGCCGGTGGTCCCGCCAACCAATCTACTTTGTGGTGGTTCAACAAATAGATTACGTGAACGGCTGTGAGCGAGGCGGCGGCGTCTCCCGCCGAGCTTACATGCTGCACACGTGCAAAGCAGGTCAGAGGAAGGGAAAATTGCTACACATTATAGTTTCCATTTTCGGCCTCTCTCCTCTCCTCTCTCCCCCTTATCCCACGAGGTCCCTAAGGAACTTCCGATTAGACGCCGACGCGTCCCGCTCTCTCTACGCATTCCTTCGCGCGACATCCTATGTTTATTGCAGGAGGCTTTGGAAGTCGCTCGGAGAAGAACGCATCAAAAGCAGGAATGTGAGTTAGCCCGAATTACCGACACTCAATCTTGAGTAAAAATTAAAAAAGTGCTGTGAACAAAAGGACAATAAATATGAGATTACTCCGAAACATCACAGTAAGTGATGCCATGTGTTTCACACCCTCCTACGTTTCTTCTATTACTCATCCCCCCCTCTCAAACACACTGTACGGTACAACAGTTGAAACGCCGCCTAGACAGAACAACAATACACTGCGCAATCAAGCGCGCTGAACCATATTCCCCGACGAGATAATAACCGAAGGCACTATCTCTGCAGCGGAGGGCAGAGAGCGGAGAAAAAAGCGGCGCTTCCAGCGCAGCGCAGCGCAGGCCTGGACGCGCCCCCTCCCCCCGAGTGCCCCGGTCGTTAAGCCAAGCCTTCCGCGCGTGATTGGCGTCGCAATATGCGGGAGAGCGCGCGGCCGGGCGGCGCGGCGGCCGGTTCCGAGGCATCCTGCCGGTGCGGCTCCCCGGTCCGCGTCCGCCCGCCACGAGCGATTTTCGTCTCGCAACTCTGCACTAGCCCACGCCGCTTGCGAAACGTTCGCTCGCAAGTTCTTTCGAGTTATTAGAATCGTGGAACGGCAGGTGGTCGCTCCTTCCACGAAACAAATTTCCCTCACATTTTCCGGTTTGCCACAGCATTTTTTACAGTTTAATCTGATAAGATTTGTGGAGTAGTTCGTACTACTTGAAGAAAATATTAAAGTAAGCCTGAAACTAGTTTGTCACCTATCTGAATTCGTTATATTCGTTTATACATTTTTAAAAAACTCAACAAACAGAAATTGGGCACAAAGCAATGCTGAACTATTTTGGGGGGATAATACCTACATTTGTAACCATCTGAAACTTTTCCCTGACTTCTAACGAGTCTTTCATAAATTCTCTGACAGTAAATTCTCTTTTCCAGAGGTCAATGAAATTCCCTAATTTTCTCTGTTTTCTAGAAAGAGGCCACTCTGTAACGTCACGATTAATACTTTCAATTATAAAATAAATTTCGGCTTAAAATACATAAGGTGGTAGTAAGGATTCGACCCAAAGATAGCAAGTAAAACGAAGTATATTTTAAAATACGAAAGTACATTACAAACTTGAATATTTACTTCATATTTGGAACCACTGAGAAGTTCATAAATCTACAATGAAATAACACTGTAAGTAATAAATTCTCGAGTCAAAGCCAAATGAATGAAAACATACCACAATTTATGTTTCATTTCTAAATAATGTGCGAATAATGATCCCAAACTACTTCACACAAGAATTCAATTTTCATATCCCAGACCAACTTGTAACAAACATCTTCGAAACACGACAGCAAACAAGTTAGAGGCTGACGTGACGTACTTATCTTTTAAGACATGATGAGTACGCGGACAACACGCAGACCTCACAAATTAGGCGCGCGAAAAGCACAATTAAAACACAGCCTGAGATACAAGTTAAGCTTCCTGCTATACACTTGCTCTCGGGACGTAGTTAGAGTAACGAGCTTCATCAGAATGCAACAACATGACATATTGTGTAGAAAACTAGTTGAACGTAATCTAAAATGGCTTATCTATTTTGATTTCATCGCGCCTAGACTTAATTTCTCTTACTTTCGTCATTGCGCCACATTGAAGTTGTTTCGAGATACTTTGTAACACGAATGTTTTACAAACTCTATACTTGGTATTCTAGGTTTTAATATTTGCATCACGAAGGCAATTTTATGACTGAAGTACATGTACTAGTACACAGATACTTGCTCACACATTAAGTGAGCTGACCAAAGTTAATGATTACAACGATAATCGAACATGTCAAGGTGAAAAGAACTTCCGATATCAATCTAATTAACCAACAAAACATGCGACATCCACAAACATTGCAGAAAACATTATAATAGTCCAAAGTAACAAATCGGCGGAATCGTAAAAACAACTATAAAATAAACGAGTGTCAAAAAAGGCTAATAACCGTGGGCTCGATTAAGAATTAAGAGGACATTATCTCGAAAAAGTGCCGTTTAGTAAATTTAATAATAATGAAATATTTGTGCAGAATTATTGTGAGGATGAACATTTTCTCCTCACTGTGTTCTTAATTAACGTAATATTTTCAATCTCTCTCAACAGGATACACGATTACACACTACAATCACAATATTCGATTACTGACGTCAAGAAACGGTCTAAACCGTGATGATATCGACAGCTTCGAATCTCACATTGGCTGCGCGTCAGGTTGGCAGGCCTGCGGCGCGTTTTCGCGGCGCGCGCGCGCGCGGCGTCTATTTAGGGCGGGCGCCAGGCGTCGCGCCGCGCCGCGCCGCTATCGCATTCCGGGGGCGGGGCGGGGCGGGGGCGGGGCCACGGGCCGCCTGCACTCCAGCTCCAGTGCAGCTGAAGTGTAAACGGTGCAGCTCCTCAGCGGTCGAGAGCGTCGGATACGACGCGAGGCGTCGCCCGCCCGGGCCTTTCGAGGCGGACGCGACCCAGCAGCCGGAAACGCGAATCCGCCCAATTATGGGCTTCCTCACGCTGCGCTGAGTATCCAATCATTTCTAAATAAAATTTGATTGATTGGTGATTCTGGGCGCGTCAACCGGTAAGGTAATTAGTTCCGTAAGCATAGTGCATGCATACTCTTCTTCTTCTTCTTCTTCTTCTTCTTCTTCTTCTTCTTTAGGAGGTGGCGGTGATTTTACCCTGCTAGATGGTGATATCCGGCGCCGACTTACATGTCGGCAAGAGGGGTTTTTTCTCCACCAGGAATCTACCACCAGCTGGGCACCGACCCACCCGGGACAAGCTCTAAGCTCCCGACATGCGTGGTAAGAGTAGGTGTGTAAGTAAGGGGTGAGGATGGGACAAGGAATGGGAAGAAAAGATCGCGTGCGGTCCATGGCCCATTCGTTACGATACTGTTCCGGCATTTGCCTGGTGTTAACCACAGAAACAACGGAAAACTACTGATCAGAGCAGCCAGACGCTAGAAGTCTGCAGGCAGTCGCTAAATTAGACCTCGCTGTGTGACTGGTATCGAAAATCCTGCCACCTTCGAAACTCGAATCCTAGGACATCCTAGTGGCACTGTAATGACATTAGTTGATGCTCTGAGTCACCCAAGACGGTCGAAAATCCCTTCCATTCAGAGTACTTTCTTCAGACTGTCTGGGTCTGCTTTAATATAGACCACTAGATATCAGAAATGATGACGGAAGTTTAAATATGAAAAGTTAAAATTCCATTCCATAATTTTACGCAAGCATCAGTAACTCAAAATTATTTTTTTGCGATGGTGCTTGCAAGTGAACTCAAACGTTCTTTCTTCAGCTCAGTATGATTCCACTGTTCAAAAATAAAAGTCTCGACAAATCAACTTCGAATCGCAATTCCTAAGCCTCACGACTTAAATGAAATTCGATACGATTACTCAATGCGTGCGAATGACAACGGTACGATCCGAATTAAGAAGACTACAACCTCCGCCCAATGGAATGCGTGTGGGATACAAAGAGTAAAATACAAAAACGAAAGAGAAGCTAATGTACTCAGATGGATTATGCCGTCGTAGGTTTGTGTTACTCGTAGCTGGGTGGTCTTAAGGTGTCTAGAAACAGAGCAAGGTATTGTTCCTGCGTCATAAACGTTAGCAGCGTAACTTAAAACGTGCCCTCATATACTGTACATCATGCTCCTTTTGTTTCGCATATCCAAACAACTTTTGCAGAGCTTGACCCCAGGTACTACTAGGCAATTAACTGCTATTCAGAAAGTGACAGGACATAACCACAAAGAACCGTGTACAGTTCGTAATGTATCTAACTTATTCCGAACGGGCAAGGCAGCATTTCATTATGTCTTGTCACCAAATCTAAGCTTTTCTAGGCCGAAACAATGAGTCTACTTTAATCTTCTTCGAATTATTAATTTCTGAATGAAATCCGATTATTTTCACAGGCCGTTCTTTTATTTAATTTTTATTCCAATGAGTGCAAGAGTTGGTTTCGCAAAAGAAAGATTAGCAACTAGTTAAGAGGAAGATATATAAAATAAAATAAAAACAAATAAAAAGAGGTTCTTCTCGAAGGTCATAAAAACCCAAGAGTAGCGGCAGCGGTATTTCAGCGCTGACCTGTGCAGGAATGCGGTGACGTGAAGCGATTCCATTACCCAAAGCGCGAATTGCAAGACTATCGTGCAGCATGCTAGCTTCAGTCCTCGCCGCCATCGCCACATTCACGCGAACTTCGCCGAATACATTACCAGCGCCGGGAGAGCAGTTTCTCGTCCCATTGGTTCGAATCGGTGATCTAACTTGATAAGTATGGTAGACTGTGATTCTACCACTCAGAAATGAGTTCATGGCCCTCCAGATTGTTATCCATTCATATAAAAGTGATTATTGATCGTTTTCAAAGATATTCCATATTTTTATACGAAAATAAGAACATTTTTTTAATGAAATGACTGGAACAGTAAAAAACTTAAATGCTTTTCTTAGAAAACAGAAAGAAAATTACGAGTGACTATAACGTACATGAAAGTTCACGAAAGAAAACTTACCCAATAATATTAACCTCGCTATTCCCATCCTCTCGCGAGACGCAGCCTATTGGGAATAATAGAGGCTAGTTCAAACGCTCTAGAATGGCTTAGCAGATCATCATACGACCATGTCATTGTCATTTATGGCACATTATGTTGCCCTCGTTCGTTGTTCTCTTACTGGGCTGTCGAAAGCGCCATGACTCGCTACGGCTCCATAAAATAACGACGCATGGATACTTAGAACGAATGTATTCCTGTCGCACAAGTCATTAACCGCACCGTCTCGTGTTCACAGAAGGCAAGCGTTCTGTTCGGTTGTGAGTGAATGCAAGAAGATTCCGACGCGAATCACACGTGAAAACGTAAACCTGCCTCGGTTCCTCTTTAGAACCATAAAGTCCACAAAATAAGTCCTCGATCACAAAGTCCAGGAAATAAACCTACTCCGTCAGACATATTCTTTAATAAGGGCGACTGAAGACGTCACATTAAACCAGTGGGTTAGTGTAGTCGCTAGCAACGACGGAAAAAATCAATCTTAGTCTTTCTGAATACTGAAGGGTCGAGGCAAAATACTGAAATATGCCTCAGACGGCCAACTGTTATTTTTCCCGTCTAATAAGATTTTCTGTTCATGAGAACTTCAGAATTTGTGGGTCAGTACTTGCCACTCAGCGCTTCAGACAGCTTCCCACAGCACAGGCCACGGGCGACACTGCGCAGTAGCTCCGCGTCCACTTACCTAAAGCGTCTGAAAAGAGACAGAAAACTCATCAGTAAAAGCTTAAATGTACGGGATTAATAATATAAACATACTTATGACATAACAAGCAAACACGACTGAAAGTCCTTTTAACCTAAAGTGGTGTATACTGTTCAATTTCACAGACATATCAATTAAACCTTGCAAAACTGAAGACGAATCTCATTCATGCATCACATACGCATTTTCCTCAAGAAAAGTTTTCGATCACGCTGTTAATATCGACTTTTTTTTTAATACCACATAGACGCAATCGAAAGTGCAGAGTGAGCAATCGTCCGTACCGAATCAAACCACTACGAAACTTGTCAACTTGGCAGACGTGCTGATCCCTGGCCGGTGTCAGAATCACGCAGTGATTTAATAATGAGCCCACGGTTCAAGTTTCGATGTGGCCCTAGGGTATCGCCCAACTCGTTGAACTAAGCGCGCGCTTAACCGTTGAACTAAGCGCGTTCATTAACTGTTGCACCTGACAGGCGAGGAAACGGGCGATTTCAATGTCACGACAGGATTCATCAATCACTACCTTCAATTCGAGGCATGTTTCATCTGGCGAAAATGTTTATGAAATTGACCCCTAATCCACATTTTCAGGGATGTCGAGATAAGCAATTCTCCAATACAGCTACACCAGTTTCCGTTTCACGAGGCATACGTTTTCCGTAAAATAATTAGTTTTGATGTTTGTGAAGAGACAAACCAGACCGTATAAAGTTTAAAAATAACAAAAAGTGATTTTGCAGAATATGAAATGCAGTCCGAGCAAACTCACAAAAGAATATTAAAATTATTATTTGTTCAGTCAGCACACATATTCCATTCAACAGGCCAGAGATATTCCATAATGCACTGAGACATTATAAAAACGTTTTTTGACTAAAAGATCGAAAATAATTTATTTTCAGAAAATTAATATACTTATCAAATGATTTCATTGAAAGTCTAACCCAACGCACACTAAATATTCAAAGAAGAAAAGAAAAAAAGAAGGGAAAAAAGAAGAGATGGGAAGAAACAGGAAACTGAATCATTTTCATTGGTTAATTACAAATACAAGTAGGATAGCCTATCTCACAGAATTTTTTAAGATAGAATAGACAAAGATTCCTTAAGTGTTACAAACTCTAATCATAAGCAACACCTGGAGTCAAATGAATTAAACTATACTCTCGCCACAATTAAAAATCGTAAGGGATATTTGGTGTCGATTCGTGCGTCCTCTGGAGATAAGAGGCGGAAGGTGTCTTCGTAATGGGGATGCATTCACCAAAAAGACGTTTCCTAATTGACTTCAGTTCTTTCTGGCAACGCGATCCCCTTCACCGATCACAATAAAGAAGAACGAGCCCTCGCCCCTTCACAGAGTCTCTCACGCTCGTCTCCACGCGGAGAACCACCCAACTAATAGAAACGTAGTAACACATGCGACGCACTGTGCGTAAAAAGTGCTTAATTTTAAGCGTTCCGGTAACAAGCAAGCTTTTAAAGTAAAACTTTTAGAGAACATAAACTTCTAGGGTTTGTTTTATAGCGTTCACAAAAACCGCTACAATTTTATAGGCAGGAATGACCGTTGGCTTGACTCGCCAGGAAACGAACACCTGTTTTATTCTCTCTGAGAAGTTGCGAGATGACCGAACGGATCCAGTCGATAATTTAAATAGCGTAACTGTACACCAGCTCGATGGGGGAGCTGGGTTTATGACATGCTGCGCGATATGGTAACGACGACGGCAGCAAACGGTAGTTACGGAAAAGAACTGAAACAAATTTGCTTGACATTAAAAGGTAAGCAGAGGGAATTTTGATCTTTTGGTCCATCTTTCAAATATTAAAACATGACAACCGAAATAACTGACACGCGATATTGGATTAGTTTTTTGCAATATCTGCACGAACTTACACTTGGATTTATTAATTAGGTAGTCGACAATTCCGAAGTGTAGTTTCACGGCAAAGTAAGAAAAAATAATTGTTTTGCATTTGTTTTAATTGCACAAACCCAAAACTTTACTGACAATTAGAAGTGGTAAACATGAGTGTGTACGGCAATATACTGAGTGTAAATATTTTTTATATAAGTGTACATTTTATAAATTATTTTTAATAATACAATACTTATAATTTATTCATACTCAATATTTCATAAAAGAATAACATCTACTGCACGTAACCTGCACTGTTGATACATAATGCTTCAGAAATTTTTATGATTATTTGTGAACGTTATTTCGTGATAAATCAAATATGCCCATTTTCAAACACATTCTTTGAATTTCTTGACAAGATATTTCGAATGAGAATGGGTAAATAACAGGCTCTACCTTAGGCCAAAGCAGTCTCATGTAAAGAAAAAAAATTAAAAATCTCTAATAAAATTTGGAAAGCACGTGACAATGGCTTGGTACCCGCTTAATAAGTGCACGAAGTCATATCGAGAAGAAAGAAATTATCCTGCAAGTATTTAGGAAAATATTACCAAATTAATAACGATGGGGTCCAAAACGACCCCAGATACGGTACGAGGGTTAAGCGCGTCCACAGCGAAGAGGGCAGCACGCGACGCGTCCGACGACGGCCGGGCGAAGACAACGCGACGGGCGCCGCCGAGTCGCCCGCCGCACATTAATTGCGGCGGAGGTAGCCCCGCACGAAAGCGCCGCCGCGGGCGGAGATCGAAGCTTCGCCTCGCTTGTTTGCGATCCGATCAAGCCGTCGGGAACATTCGAAGAAACGCCGAGAGCGGACACAAAAACCCCTTCGAGTAAACAAAGCAGAAGAAAGCCATTATCGTGCGTCTGCGCTCAGTTTTCGTACCCTCCCTCCCAAGCGTATTATAATAACACTTGGATGTATGTATTTTCTTAATTCTCACTCCCAACGCTGACCACACGACAAATTACTACTCTATGACTCCCACTCCTGCGCGCGCCTTTTTATTCCTCGTTAATTCCCTTCCTGTTTCAGCACTTCTTGTTTTACTTTTCGTATAACGTCTTACGCGTTTTTATGACGTCTGGCTTCGGCTCTCACCCAACTCTGCATTTTAGCACTTTTTTATCTTCCTGCGTTACGTTAATAGATAAATGGGAAGATAAACACATAAATAAGTGGACCTGAATAAGGAACACGTAAAGAGGAAAGACCAGCGTACGGGACATTGAACGCTGACATGGAAATGATATCGAAACAAGCGCACAGATGGCGCAAAAAAAAAACAACTGAAAATTGGGAATGTGTGTATAAAATATGAATTATTAAGATTCAGATGAGACGGCAGTCATGCGATATAAGAATTAGACAGTCTCAGAGCGCCTCTCTGACGTAACGAGACGTCACACTGGCACAACAAATGTGCGTCGGCATGCATCGATTAAATTGAGACCATAACCGGATAGTCTATGAGCAGTGCTATGCGAGGTAGTTTGAAATGTCTAAAATGAAAATTCATCAGCGGAGATTCCTGAAGGCGGGTTCTGAGGCTCATGCGACAGAGAGAGGTATTTGCCGAGGGGAGGGGCCAGGGGTCACGCCTCGGCCACCTGTCACCCGCGTGGAGGACGGGGGGGAGGGGGAGGGAGACTGGGAGGACGGGCAGAGGAGGCTCCGCAGAACTCGCAGCGGGCGCCGTCCTCTTCGGGAGGAAGTCGGACAAGAAACGCATTAACCCTCTTCGTTTAACTGCCCATGACGACATCAGGCTAGCCATAACGAGGACTAACCAGTTGGAAAGTGGAAGAGACCAGAGGAGGCGCGTCGGCGAAAAAACACCGACGCCGCGCCGCGCACCGGCCCCTCCCCGCCCCTCCCTCCCACGAACCCCTTGGGACGCGACGAAGCTAGGCCCGTCCATCAGTGCTTCATCGCGGGGAGTTACCTGGGTACGCACGTCGTTACCCAGCAACGCAGAACATTTGGCGCGAATGCATTTTTAAGAAACACTAGACGAGAGCAAACTGTTATATATTGTTTAAAATGATTTAGGTCGCAAAGTGAAATAACGCTATCAAATGTAAATATTTAATTAATTGTTCTTAAGGTTACTTAAAAGTAAAGGAATAATTAAGATGACCGAAAAATGTATTTGATTTATAAAGAAATGAATGACTTCAAAGATTTTTTTTTTTTGGTTTTGTTTGAACAAAATCAAGGGAATGACTTTTAATGTATTCAAAGCCAAAGGAGATAGGCGCTAGAGTGATACACAACGGCATCACTAACTCCCCACATCATCCAGTCAACACTCCCTCATCCTCGCTCGTGAATACCTTCCGCGCTCTCCTCCCTGTTCCAGCGGGGGCTTCGCCTCGTGCGTCGCCTCGCTGCATTGTCCCCGCCCCTCCCCGCCCCCGCCCTCCGCGTCCCGCAGCGCTACGCGGCCTCTGGACACGCGACGTGCGTAAACACTTCCCGCCCCGCGCCCCGCCCCGCTCCGCGCCCCGCGCCGGCGCTCCCGTCGATCCGCGCGCGCGTGCCGCTGCCAGATCGATCACCTCCCCTCCCCTCCTCGCTCCGCGCCCATCGCTCGCGCCAGCAGCCGCATGGGCCACCCGGGCGGCCGCGTCGCGTGCGTCGCACTACGGCGGCGGCGCCCCGTTCGCGTTGCAGCTCCACGCACGCAGCGACACGGCACTCGGGTCCACCCACGAGCAGCGTTCCCTTTCATCACCCTCCCAACAGAGGACTCTCCAACGCCTCAGGCGTATCTTGTGGAATCAATTCATAAATACCGTTTTAGACAAATTATTCGTTACGCTGAAATTGCGATCAATACTTATTGGAATAGTACGCAAGTTAAAATGTGGAAGGAGTCTTCAGAGAAATACGAGGTAGTTGTGTAGACAACGAACGAAAACACATGGGGTTATAATGACAGCGAGGTTGATTTAAGTTGCCTGAAACCCGCAAGCATTCGCTGCAAATGAAAGCAGATCGCCCACCAACGCCACGGGCGAAACACAGCGCAGCGCAGGGCAGGGCAGAGCAGGGGCGGCCGCGCCCGCGCGGGGCGAGAGAGAGAGAGAGAGAGCGACGGAGCAGAGCGAGAGCACCGCAGCGCAGGCTACGCGCACGCCCGCCACGCCCCCTCAACTAGACGCCGCCGCTGCTGCTGCTGCTGCTGCTGCTGCTGGTGCTGCGGCGGCGGCAACCCTTCCTTTCCCGGCCCAACGCGGCAGCCTCCTCTCTTCCTCCCTGCCCGCCCGCCCGCCCGCCTCCGGGCGCCGAGAGAGCCCGCCGCCGCCGGCCGTCATTACGGCCACCGCTGCCCCCGGATAATGACGATAATGGAGGAGCAGCGCGGCGCGGCGCGGGGCGGCGCGGGCCTGTCATCAGGCGCCTGCGCGGTCGCCGCCACCCCAGCCTCCTCCGCCGCCGCCGCCGCCGCTCCGGCGCTGCGCGGCGAGGCGCGGCGCGGCGCTGCGGACACGTGGCAGATGAATGGGCCGCGTCTTGGGCCAATCGCCGGCCGCCGAGCGTCGCGACGCCCCATAGGTTTCCGATCGCGACGCCCGCCGCCGCCTGCCGCGCTGAGCCGCGCCGCGCCGCGCCGCGCCGCCAGCTGATGCCGTGTCGGCGTGGCTGGCCGGCGGCCGAAGCGCCGCGGGAGATGAATGAGATAGAAGGAAGGCGGTGGTGGGTCGGCGCGCGGCCCGGCGCACTCGCGGGGCGCCGGCGGATCGTAAATTCGCGCGCCTGGCAGCGCGGGAGGGACGCGAAAGATGCCGCGCGATGGTCGCGAGCTGCGCGAAAAACTTGTTCTGCCATTACGATTGCTATTTATACGAGTTTTCCGTACGTTAGAACACTACTGAACACGATTGAAACTAGGGATTAAAAGGAAAACAAACTATTAGTATTTAATGAAATCATGTAAATAGGAAAAAAACAGGCTTTTGCGTACTAAATTGAGTCAAAGGCGCCTTCTTAAACGTTTATTACGCGAATTTCTTAACAATTATCTGCTCCTGTCAACCCCCTCTTCAAACTCGCCGATATACTACCCAAAACCTAATTCTATATGCTCACATTTTCCCAAAGGACAATTACAGTCCTCCATATTCAACAGTACTATTTCAGTCCTTCATTTTAACAGCATTCATTATCCTCCCCCCCCCAAAAAAATCTGATAATGTAAAATATTAACTTCCAACTACTATATTCATTCAATGACGAGTGGCAAGAACAAATTTTACATCGATTGAACCTAACTAAATATCATCCTCTCAAAAAAATAGCCTTTAATAGTCAGGACAATTAGCATGAGAAGGCATAACAAAAATATGTAATATTGTAACACCTCTGAAATGCAGTACTGAAGAAAAAGATAAATAAAAAAATAATAAATCAAGAAAACTATTTTCTCTCCCACACCTTCCACGATTATATTTATTTATAAAACCCCGGCATCCGTTTCATACGCCGTGATAATATGACCTTGTCGCGCAAGATTGTGAAGAGGCTCAGCGCCCCGGAGGAATCCCGTGAGCCTCCTCCGCTCACGGATCGGCGCCCCTCAAAGACATTCCTGGGGCAGCGCCGAGATACCGGTTCACTCGCCGCCTCCGCCGCGTCCCCGAGAAGGAAGCTATCGGCCGGCCCCTGGCATCCGTAACGCACTGCGCAAGTATTGAACCTGTGCGTTCTCCAGACGACTCCAGCGCTATGCACAGTCACGGAGCGGAACGGAGGAGCTGCGTGAGAGCCGGAAAAAATAACGGGAAACCCCAGTGATGAACCCTTTTTGGAATACAAAGCTCACAATTCGAACACTAGCTTCAAGTCCAGAAACCATCCAAAAGACCCGCGAAAAAATTTGGACGCACTGTTTGTGACAACTAATGAACGAGATTTCCGAGATTTCGAGGAAACTACTGTTAGGTATGCACACATAATCAGCATATGGTACGTCGAAGTTGACATGTTGAAAATGAGAATCCAATCCAAGACTCAGAACGCAGCTTTGACGAGTTTGTATAATATGAAAATGAATGTGTCTAATAATATGCTGTACTTATTTTCTGTCTGTTATTTAGGCTCTGTCTCACGTCTCAGACGCCAAGCCACCACCTCAAAACATATTGGCTGTCTTCGCCGCCATCCCCGTTTCCGCCGCCCTCTCCACCGCCTTCATTGAGATGGGGGCAATTAACCAGGTTCCATCCAAGGAAGCGGCGCGGCGGTAGCGGGAGCTCTGGGCCTGCCGCTCCGAACGGGCCACGGCCCCGCGTCCGGGTAATTAAAACTTAACCGATATTCATGTATGCGTCCATGTTTAATTGTCCCGCCTCGGCCGCCCCAAGGATATCGACGCCCGTTCCTCAGAGCCCCGCATCTCGTCACGTCCCACCTCCCGGTCCAGCGGCATCGCGCCGGCGCTGGACGGCTTCCAACACCCGGCCAAGGAAGACGCACTGGGTGGCACGCCAGCGGACACCAATTAAAACATATTTTTTTTTGCATATTTCAAGATGAAATCAAATTTAGGCACAAAGCAACATTAAAATATACTCCTAGACATTCGATTGGACATAAATGGTACTATTTTCATCATACCCAGAAGTCAATACAATTGAAACTACTGTTTCTCACGTGAAGAAGTAAATGGTTTCTAGCATCAATCTGAAATGTATTGGAGGAAAGACGAAATCAATCAATTCAGTTGACTGATAAATTGCTGTCTCTGGGCACGTGAACTGCTATACTATTTAGTCCCGTTAATGTAGAAAATATTGTATTCCGGGAGGATGTACTACTACTCCCCAGCTTCATGGTGAGACCTGGCGTGGACATGTACGAAATTTCCTCCTGCAGATACCACCCCAGCCCTGACAAGCTCTCAGATCCAGACTGCTCTCCCTACACGGCATGAAAATGTAAAAGAAAGGAGTTAGAGTAGGAAAAAAATGAGGAAGAAAAGGTTGCGCGCGAACCGTCGCGCACTTTTTTAGTAAACTGCTCCATCCTTCACCTGATATAGCCCGAGAAAAACACGGATTACTACCAATCAGAGTAGCCGGCCGGTTGAATTCTCCTCCAGACAGCGCCTAGCCACCTCGCTGGTATCTGGAGGGGCCGTCGGGAGTTCAACCCTATCACCTCCCAGTTAGAAGCAGCAGTCGACGCTAACGCTACCTCTTCGCTAAACCTCCACCGGTAAAATCCAGCAGAAGAGAGCGTGTGCGTCGCCAGAACGCAGGGGCCGCTCGCGGAGAGCGAGTGCCCGCGGGGTGGCGCACGGCCGGGCCGCGCCGCACGCGTGTCATTTGCGTCGCGCGGAAAGAGGGAGGCGCCCCGCCCCCCGCCCCCGCCCCTTGGCTCGCCCGCGGCCTAATCGCGCTCCGGCACGAAAGCGGCGCGGGCGGCGCGGCGCGGCGGGCAGTGCGAGGGGCTCCCGCACGACCCGCTCCGCCACTACGGCGAGTGGGGTTTAATCGCGAGGCATCCAGGAGTGCTACACTACGCAAACATACGAAACGCACAAGTCAGCTTTATTCTTAGCAAACGGGGGCGAATACGTGACACTATACTGCGATTTTTTTTAACTTTGCCCCTGAAGGCCAGTCTTCAAGATGGAATATGTCACGGTATTTCGCGACGTTCTCAGTCATGCCGCCAGGTATCGCACGATCGCGACCGTATCAAGCAGTGCTTGCGATTTCGTGACTTCTTGTGACACAACGGAGAAAGACGCGAAATGCCGTGTGATATTCCATCGTGGCCATAGGGGTTTTTGAAGGGTAGAGTTAGAAAAATCGCACTATACTTCGCTTGCAGATGTTCCTGATGTCATTGATTAGCGATTCCGAACGCGTCAGCTGTCAAGGTTATGGCAATGGTCTTCCCTGGCTGGATGGACAGATTCGGTTGCGTCCTGCCCGTACGCTTGCGGAGATTTTCCACAACCAGGTTTCTCCCACCAGCGTGGCACCGCCCCCGCCGGGACAAGCTCTTACTCCCAAATGGTTTCTCGCCATGCGTGGTAGTGTAGTACCTGTAAATGTATGTGTAAGTAATGGAAGAGGATAGGACAAAGAAGAGGAAGGGAAGATCGCGCGCGGTCCGTGGGCCGTTTCTTAGTGTACTGCTCCGGCATTCGCCTGGTATTGATCGGAGAAACCACGGAAAACTACCGACCAGAACTGCAGGCCGCTCGGATTCTCCTCCAGACCGCGACTGAATTCGCCCTGTCGTAGGTAAGTGTCCAAAATTCCACCACCGACGGGACTTGAATGAACCCTAACACCTCACGGTCACAGGCACTAAGCCCTGAGCCATCTAAGACGGTGGTGTTCCTTAGGGGTCATCCATAAATGACGTAACGGTAAAGGGGGAGGGAGGGGCCTGAGGCAGTGTAACGCTGAGTTACATAGAGGTAGGGAAGTGCCTTACAAGGGGGGAGGGGTGTATTGAAAATACTCGAAATTTGCGTTACGTAATTTATGGACGGCCCCTCACGAGCAACGGGCGTGCGGGGGCGTGCGGAGGCGTGGCGGGGGCGTGGCGGGGCGGCGCGGGCGTGGGAGGCGTCTCGCGCCGCCCCTTCCGCTCGCACGCGCGCGCCGTGCGAGGTCGTTGCTTCGCCCGCTTCGTTTTTTCTCGCCGCCGCCGCCGCCACCGTCGCCGCCTCCGTGCCGCGCGCGTAATGAATAGGTGGCGCGGAGCCGTTGACAGCGGCCGCAACGAGACGAGGGCACCGCGCGGGGCGGGGCGGGGCGGGGCGGGGCGGGGCGGGGCGGGGCGGGGCGAGGAGCACCCCCCCGTCACTTTGCGGAAAGCCGTCGAGGCGTCGGCAGAGCGCGCGCTCGCCACGCCGCGCCGACACGCCGCCTTGCGGTAGGTCAGGGCGACAAACTCCGTGCATGTCCCGCTCGCCGCACTCGCCGACAACTCAGCCAGCGCTGGCTTCGTTCCTTTATGCAGGTAGATTTTAAGAAAATATCTTCCACCTGCAACTGGCTGGTGGAGTGATGTCGGGCGCGTCGATTGCCAAAGACGTCAGTCCCGTAAGTATAGTGTATGTTTTATCGCGGGGGAGATGGTGGGGATCTCTCGCTGGCTGGCGAGATCTGGTGCCGACCTACATCGACTTGCGGAGATTCTCCCAAGGTATCCCTCACTAGCGTGGCGACGCCTCTGCCGCGACAACCTCTAAGCTCCCGACCGGTCTCCCGGCATGTGTGGTAGTGTAGTGCACGTGAGTGTGTTTGTAAGGGGTGAAGATAGAACAATGAAACCTCGGTGAGTGAATTTTCTCTCTCCTAGAAGAGTTGCTTCCTTTTTCAGGTCATCTGTCGTGTCCAAAGCTCTTTGTTATGTATTAAATTTTAAAAAATAATAATAATTTTCGCCAGTAGTTTTTAGTATTACATACTGAACCTAATAACTTAGAAACAAGTGATTATTTGTACTTACTCTTGACACATATAATTATTCGGGGGGTAGACAATTCGATGTCCACGATTTCTTTCCAGAAGCAGCTATCCGAAAGCGGTAGTGAGCGACACGTTCGACACACCAATGTATCTGACAAAAGGCGTACGATACCTTAAACAGCGTCCGTCGATGGGAACGGGAATGGCTGGCTAATGAAGAGCTAATTACAGGCGATTAATTAACTGAATTGGGACGGGACTTCGTGAGAGCAACTGCGCGAAAAAGCGCCCTGTCTCCGCGAGAGCGACTGCGTGTTTGGCGCACATAACAGAGTGTCCTCGCCGGGCGGGCAGGCGGGAGACGGCGACGATAACGGCAACGTGAAGGAGAGACAGTGAGGACGCGAAGGACAACGGGAAAAACAATCCCCACGGAAACCACGTTGAAGTGGACGCGGCTGTAGCATGCACTGGATTGATTGATTCGTGTTTCCGGGCGCGTCAACTACCGAAGTCATTGGTCCCGTAAGTATAGTGTGTGTTTTTCGTCGAAAGGTGGCTGTTATCTTTCCCCGCTTTAAGGTGAGATCCGACGCCGAACTACCGTCGACCAGCGAGGCTTTCCCAACCAGGTATCTCCCACCAGCGGGGCACCACCCCAGCCGGGACAAGCTCTAAGCTCCCGACCGGTCTCCCGGCATGTGTGGTAGTGTAGTGCATCTTAGAGTAAGTGTTTAAGAGGTGAGAACAGGACAAGGAAGACGAAGGAAAGATCGCACGCGGTCCGTGGCCCGTTTGTTAGGGTGCTACTCCGGTATTCGTCTGGTGTTGATCGGAGAAACCACGGAAAACTACCAATCACAGCAGCCGGCCGCTAGAATTCTTCTCCAGAAAGCGACTGAATTCGACCTAGCCGAGCGTCCACCGAAGTGGGAACGGTGTGTGGCATACGATGGTGACGATGGATGCGAAGTGGTTGAGGTGGTGCAGGTGGTCGCGGAGGGGGAGGCGAGTCTCGAGCCCGAACTTGTAACGCACACGCGCGCCGCTCCGTCGCCACTGATGAGTTTTCTTTCAGAGCACAGACAATTCCTCCAGGCGAGACATTCTTTTTAACAAGCTGATCTATTTTCTTTGCCTCGCATTTTCAGTCTTTCGTTTTTCTTTCTTCTTCCTCTCTGTCTCTCATCTCGGAGTGTCTTTTATACTTTCAGAACGGGTCCTCTCCATGGGAGAGAGGGGGGGCGGGGTATTTGCACGAGGTCATATGATGAGCAGACTGTAACGTGCCGGCAACGGCTTAAGTTTTTGAAAAGAAAAACCCGCTAGGATTAATTAGTAGGTGCCGGCTACAAAACAAAAACAAAAAGAAAAGAGCGCACGCAACATAATGCAAGCGGAAGATACTAAAAAGGGTCGAAAATGAATACACACAATATACGGACGAAACGGCGCGGGAAGAAAAAGAATGCAGGGACATATACATGGGCATAGCAACAAGTTCTTTGGCAAGGCAGCTCGAGGCAGGCAAATTCCGGCGGGCGCGGTGGGGGCGGGGCAGAGTGAGGGGGGACGGGGGGGGGGGAGAAAGGCGCGCGGTGCCGCACCGCAGAAGAACTTCGGCGGCGGCGGCGGAGAAGGCAGCATGCCAGAGGCAGCGTCCGCAGCGGCGGCGGCGGCGGTGACGGTGACGGCGACGCCGCCGCCGCCGGCGCGTTCCACGTGCACCAAATAAACCACACCTCGACGGCACAGTAATGGTTTCATTGTGCTGCGCCCGCGTCCCAGCCAGGCGGCCGAACGTTCCCCGAACGGACGACGAAGACGACGACGACGACGACGGCGGCGGCGGCGGCGGCGGCGGCGGCGGCGCGGCGGCGGCGGCGGCGACGCCCGGAGCGCGGGAGGCGGGGGTGGGGTGGGGGGCGGCGCGGTTGGCCCACCGCCGCCACCGCCACTGCCACTGCCACCGGCCGACTTCGCTTCAGCTTGTTAGCTTTTAAAAATAGTACCCCCATACTTCCAGAGTAACAAAGTGTGTCTTATCACAAACTAAATTAACCGGCTAATGAGCAGGAGATCGCAAGGCCTCTAGAGAGAGAGGCCTTTGGCAAGACCTCGGAGGAGGTTTCACCGAAACTCTCTGAGCGGCGACTGTCCGCGACTTATTTTAATGAGATTCGTTTCGTCTGAAGCGTGACGGGAGGGGGCGGGGCGGGCGGGCGGGGCGGGGCGGCCGCGAGGGCGGCGGCGGCGGTGGAAGCGTCCCAGCGCGAGCGATATCGCGGACTCGTGCAGACGCGCGCGGTCACGCAGTGTTTACCGGAGCCCCTGCACGGCTGCACTTCAAAGGGATGCGACAGGGGAAGGAGAAGAAGAAGAGGAGGAGGAGGAGAAGGGGGAGGAGGCGGGCGAGCGACGCGACGTCCCAAAGCGCGCTGTGAGACAGATTATCTCCGCGTCTCGCATTGCGAATGAGAAAGAACTTAAAATGCATTGTCGTTTTTTAAGGGTAACCATGAAGATAGACGAAAGAACTGTTTCGGTTTCCGGTAGTCGGTGAAGGCAAGCAGCTATGCTAGATCTCCCTCAATGAATGAATATGTGTGAGGTAGCCCCTTCATGAGAGAGAAACTATTTTTACCACTGAAAGGAACGATAGACATCGACAGGCCATCAAGAATATCAACAATACATTCCCCTGCACTCAAAATGCAACTTTACTTACGTAGCATTCCAACATTCTGCTATATTAATTTTAGCATCAGAGCAAGGCCTTTGTGTAACTAGAAGAGATCAAAGGATTCTGTCGCTTCATGAAAAAATAGATTTCTTTTATTACACCGTAGCACGTTCAAATACAACGTAAAACAAGAACGAGCCAATGATGTAAGGAGGGATGTAGTTCACTGGATTGGTCGGAGATTACTTGTTGTTCTTTTTAAGTACTACTACGAGAATACTATTTGCAAAGAATACACACTTTATTTCAGCATCAATAAACATAGCATCTTCGAACGGCATTCTGTAGTATAAATTACATTAATCATAAGTATTGAGAATTAGCAATACCAGAGAGTTCAATGGTAGCATAATTACAGAAAATGGACATCAACAAAAATCTATCACGGTAATGAGCAATCTCGTGTACTACATCCCTCACAAAAACGAGCATTCATTTCTATTTTGCCCTTTTCCATACATGCCTCATGTGATAGTGCTGAGGGAAAAAAAACTTATTCCTCACGAAAATTTCTCCTCTGCACTTCTAAGTCATCACAAAATGTGGGCGTGAGAGTGGAAAACAGATAGCAACCTTGCTCATCCAATGCAATCCTCCGGGTTCACCGCCCAAACACAGGTCTCACAGAGGTTTCGAACACCGATACGTGTTACACGCTGGATGCAAATAAATTAGCGACGGCTTTGAGCGAGTGGGCTGGGCGTAGGGCGCGAGGCGGCAACGCGCTCGGAGGGCCTGCCCCACATCCATCTGCACTCTCAAAGAAATGACAACGGCCGCCGCAAACAAACTACACAGCCGGCCGACGGCTCTGCTAATTAGGGTTACAGGACCGAACGCACCCCCGACAGAGCCCGCGGGCCCGAACACTATTATTGTATGCAAATTAACGACGCTTCACTGCCAGGTACATTCCCGCTCGACGAGTGAACTGTGTATTCTTCTTAATTGATACGAGCTCCCAGCGCAGGATTCAGGCCCCTCTCGAGCGAATTCGCGTAATTAAACAGGAGCCTTGGATGGTTATTGGAAGGAAAACTTTCATTTAGCGACAGGTTGGATTTTCAAACTACGTTGGGAACGTTCTGCCAATAAAAGCAACAGGCGAATTGATTTCATAAGCGGCTCTGGAAAACCAGAACTGAAAGGATGAAAAATGGATGCGGTGGTTAAAACAGATGAGACAGACCATGTGCTGGATATCGTAAAAGAAAATACTGCGATGTCTTTCAATCATACATATCTGTCTTGGTTAGTGCGCCGAATATATTCTATCAGTTTTAAGTACATTTTGTACAAATCTGAATCAACAGATATTGATAAAGGAATTAATAACATTTTATTCACGGAGGGGGAAATGTGACGTTCTGAAGGGGTTATCGTAAAAGATTTTATATTCCGAGCTCTTAAAACTCCGTTGAGTCTCATGTTGAATTCAATATTCTACTTTTCGCTCACTTTTTTTTATATTTCTTGACATAACATTGGGTCAGCATAACGAAAGAAACTTGCCTCCAGTTCTAATAGCACTATTGTTGTTGTTGTTGTTGTTGTTGTTGTTGTTGTAGGATCTTAATTTGTTGGTTATCTCAATAGGTTGCTGGAGTTCATTCTCAAAACTTATGATAATGTAATAATCTAATTATTTACTTCAATTTTTCTATACCGTTCGTATCTAAACGGAATTTTTATGTAATGAAGACGCCAGGAGGGGATACAGTCTATATTACATGTCAGGTAATTTTAGTTATCCCCAATAAAAACACATAAATATTTTTGACATAATCAAAAGGTTTAATTGTTAGCTAGAAACAAGTAAGGGGTATCCATAATGTCAATATCCCTTTCGAATGTGATGGGATCAATACGTGATAATTGTTAAGTGAATTGAGTAATATTACCAAAAATGTTCATTTAAAAAATGTTTAAATGGAAATCGAAGGCCCCATCATAGACACACCATTATTATACAGTATGTGATAGTACTGAATGAATTTTTGTTCTAATTAAAAAATTGGTATTTTATACGAACTAAATTCAAAAAAACCACATTCCCGAATATCTTTCGAAAAACTGGGATATCAAGTGAGAAAAAAAAAGCATTTTCAACCCTCTCTAAGAATGAATTACAAGGCGTTTTAATGTCCCGTGCGTGGCACAGCCCCGCTTCGCCTCCGGTGGCGGTGGCAGCGGAGGCTGCGGAGACAGACGGAGGCGCCTTGGCCCCGGCAAACGCAGCCCGTCTCTCGCAACGCCTGTCAGCGCGCCAACTACGCGGCGCCAGACAAAGCGAGCGCTGTTGTCGTCCCTCGCGAGGCGGATTAAACCATCACAGAGCACCACGCGCATGTCTCATTAGACGTTTGTTACAGCGGATTTTACTGTGCACCGCGGCCTCCCGGACGCGCTCGACCCCCGGCGTGTCCCCCCCCACGCTCGATGCCTCGTGCCTTTGGCTCAATAATTAGCCGAGTTGATTAAAGCGTGTGAGCGTTTTTGAAAGGAACGTCTTGTTGATTTTTCCTATTTTCGAGCGGATAAAGAGAAAATGTTGTGACAAAACTATGAGGCAAACAAAAAGGTAGCAGAGAGAATGACCTTTGCGAATGGATGCTGGCCATTTTAATCCTATGCGCATTGGTGATGCTACAAGCTCTTCTTACCAACACCCTTTTTCAGTAGATAACGTTCGCGAGTCTTGTATTCCGATGCCACAATATCAGCGTAAATCCCCAACGAACACCGTCCGGGGATTTCGCGTGTACAAAAATACATCTGGAAGTCAATCGTAGACAATCGAGCGGTCCCGATAATAAGCCCGGCCTCCCCAACAATTACGTTGCTCCTGTATAAATAAACAATTACCGTTGCACCTAATGAGCGAGTGGTGGCAAGTTTTACTGCAGCCCCATCGCAGAGCTCGACCTGATTCTTCATCAGACGATCGTGACAATGGCGTATACCGAACACACACTTCATTAAAAAGTCGACCGTGTTATTTGAGGAGTTAAAGGAGCAAGAAACGGCGCGAGCGAGCGGTCGCAAGCGATGCCGTCGCTCATGGAGGGGTGGGGGTGGGTGGGGTGGGAGGGGTGGGGGAGTCCACTCGTGAGGCGGGTTTCTTCCAGCGCCAAAAACAGCCCGTCGCCGAAAGGCCGTGTCACCACATCGCTAGGGCCGTCTCCTCGCCTCGCGCCCCAACAAGACCAACCGGACGACTCGATCCATAAATTCGGACGCCGCCGCCGCCACCAGCTCCACACCGCGGCGTGCGACCGACTACGCGGGCCGCGCTGCTTCCGGTGACCTTCTTGTGGCGTGCGTCCAACATTTCACCACGATATGAATAATATGACTCGCTACGACGCTAAACATATCACACAGAATTTTAATTTCTTTAGAAAACAAATATTTTATTTACATATTGCGGAGAAGTTAGTTTCTAAAGATAATTGTGAGAAGTGTTTAAATAAACTCTTGTATGCTTCTGAAATCATCAATTATTCGCTAAATACAGCTTCAAGATCCACGCTGATTAGTTATGTAGAAAACCAAATATCAATAAAAAACAAATCATCACTTCTCAGTAGCTGGACGCAAACTGAAAAACGGGGAAATGTGCAACAAAAAGTAACTGTAAAAGATTTGAAATTAAAATGTATTTATAATCATTACATCTCATTAATAGTTCAATGATATTACACTAATTTACGAGACGTTTGCTACCAGCTAGAGGAAACTATAATATTTCGATAGGACGACCTCACTATGAAACTATAATATTATAAGAAAGAAAAAGAAGAAAGAAAATAAGTAGCGATACCAGAATCAAAAGAAGTGCAACCCGAACGCGGGCTGAACGCCAATGCCGTAAACAGGTGCACTAACTGCCCATGCAGGATGGGCCGACGAGAACGTCAACAGTTGTGGCAGTTTTACAGCTACGTTGCCAGCAACAACGCGGATGACAAGTCGCGTTAGGCATAACAACACGATGGCAAAATCACAAAGCGAACGACGTGGCCAAACCGGGAGAACACGTTCTACAGTTATACTTCTCACCACTTTTATACAATTTTATCGAGCTCCAAGAATTAATTTTATTGGTGCGTTAAACCTATTAGTATGACATAGAGGCTCTCCTAAATGCTCGCCGGGTGTTGAACTTGTATTAGAAAAGAACGTTCAGCTGTGCGAAAAGCTGGGCTGCGCGTTTCTCACAGCAGGCGGCAGCAGCGGTGACTGTGGCCTGAAGTGGACCATTCCGAGTGCAGGTTGGCGTCATCCTGAACACATGTCGAGTAGTTTCTCCACATTATCTATCTATATTACAATTCAACCTCAATCTTCAGTACCAGATTCTCAAAAACTTAAACGACGGTTTTACTTTTACATAGCATAAATTTGAGCTTATCTATTTCAAAAGAAATAATACAAATTTCCACAAACAAATGTTATGATCAAATTTCTGGCAAAACAATACTTAATTTAAAAAAAATATGTTCTTTCAGAAGCTACCTCACAGACTGTGAGTGGTTCACAATAATAATGGAATAAAAGACTGAGAAGATGTGTATGACGAAGAAATTATACTTTCGCGAAATGAAAAAAAAGTTTACCTTCATGTCTGTGGAACTCCTGCCCTCCAGTGCAGAGTATTAATGCTCTCTCGAACTCTATGTTCGCAACTGCAAGATTCATTACAATCGAGGTCCAGTTCAGTGAGGCAACTGAGGATTTGTTATGGAGTAGACGAAAACAGAAACCCTTTCTTCAGAAGATATCTATTTGGCTTAGAAAGCAAATTCTGCGCTCGCCCATCTTTCTCACTGAAAGCCCCGGGAGTTATGGATGTCCACTGATGCATTTTTTCAAAACATCTATGTTTTTATAAAAATATCGATATTTAAAACATCAATGTTATGAATTGATAATTTTGAACATCGATTTTTTTGACGTTTTCGATGTTTGTTCTTAGATGAAACATACCCATAATCACAATGTTGTAAAAGTTAAAATATGAAAACTTATGGCAGCACTGTCAGTATATGTGTTCGAACCCAACGAACGCGGTTGAATTCTCTTAATCTAGCAGTCCTTCTCCCCAAAGGAAGGTCCTGATGTCCTAGTACTTCCTTCATCTTTCCTATTTCGCACATGGAGAAGCGTTTTTTAACTTTGATTTCAATTAAATTTAAATCATAATGGAATACACACAGCCACTCTCAAATCAAATTGTTGCGCACGAATGTAATATTAGAGCTTACTAATCTGCTGTGAACATCGCTGTTTGGCAACGTCGAAGTTTTGTTGCCGATGTCGCATCACCGGGAAGCGTGACGCCGAGGCGTCGAAAGGCCATCACGGCCACGCCCACGCGCGCGCGCAACGCGAAATGGCGGCCACGACATTCCAAGGAACGCTCTCCAGGGGTCAACCCGTAGGAGTACACGGCGCGACCCGCACACACACTGCCTGGAAAGGTCGCATCTGGCTGGAGCTCGCGCGCGCCACCCAACGCCTCAAGATGTGGGACAGAGTTGGCCAACCGCCTGACACAACACCGAGCACTACTGATGCGGCATCGACAGCGATGTTGCCAATAATTGACGTTCAAAATTAAAACATCGATGTTAATAATCCATTGACCAAAAACTATTGATGTTTGAACGGTGATTTAGTAACCTTCAACTTCAAATCCGTGCGCAACAAATTGTACTTCGTATATTAATTTATAATTAAATTTTAACTGAAAACAAAACTTAAAAGTGTCTCTACACGCGCGAAATACGAGGAAAGACGAAGGAAATATCAGTGCATCAGGATTATCTCAAGCGAGGGATAACCTGCTCAATGAAGTTAGTATAAACCGCGTTCGTTTCGTTCGAACACATAATCAGTGGTGCCTATTAGTTATTATTTCATATTTTACCTTTTATAAAATTGTGATTATGTGAATTTTTCATCCACAAACAATGCATCAAAAACGTAAAACAATCATCTTCAACACTTCGATATTTTCATTGCAACATTGATGTTTGAAAACATCAGCATCGACCACGCATCTCTTACGAGCGCTGGCTGGTCGAGCCATTATCTCCAGACGCATATCTATGTACTAAGCAGATCACCTCCTGAAGATTACTGCATAATGACAATCATTCTCGTGGATTATTACAAGCGATGCGAAGGTCCGTCATGACCACGACGGCTCTCACGCACTTCATGCAATTCCTTTCACGAGAGTCTCGGGGAGTTTACGACGCGTCTGGGCGTCTGAGATAACCACTTCCGCACCACCGCCAGGTGCGCACTGCGGAGCGATAAACGCCAACTCGTTCCTTCGCCTCCACACACACTCGCTGAAATACGCTCGCGCGAAAACCAATTCTTACATACCTCGCTAATAAAACCGAAACATGATTTTTCAGTAATGACTCCGGCACTTCAATAACTGTATATATCCTTCGTTGTAACATTTCATCCCGCCTGCAGAATAACTAGAAACACGTTACCCACACTTCATGGTTCAGAGTCTTCTTTTGTTCTTCGGTTAAAAAAAAAAAAGAAACGACGACTCCAGCGCTCGTCCGCATTAGGACACAACACATTCCCACCTCGCGGACAAGAGCGACGCGGCGCGGCTCGTCGCGCGCGGCGGCCGTCGCCGCCGCGTCCACGTAAGCAGAAGAACGCCGCCACTTCCTGGTGTTACCGGTCTCGTACCTGGAAGCGACTGGTCGCTTGAGACGGGCCTGGTCATCCGCGGAGCGCTGGCCATCGAGATGCAGCAGCCGCTCTGCCAGGCGTCGTGTCAGCGCGGGAAGGCGGGCTCTGCGATCGTTATTCCGTGAACTTACGATACGATTTGTTTTTATTGTTCCTACGCTTCATCTGTTTCTCGTAGCCGGGATGTTTCCACCTTCTGCACGTGATATCACGAAGGTGAATGGAGTGAACATGTGGTGCCCAGTAATACCACGTAATAATTAACACCACAATACAGTATTTGATAATTGTATAATATAAATGTAACAGGATTTGAAGAGTAAAATCGAACAACCAGGATAACCAAGCCTTCCTGGGTGTTATAATGAATTAAATGTGGTAACTGGGACGTAACCGTTGAACGCAAGAGAAACGTAACTCTAGGAACACTGATGGCGCCACCTCCTGGCAAAGAAAATATTTTTTAAATTGTTACGGTCGCATCTACATCAAGGTCGTTAGCGACCACTATGGGGTTAAACTGTTATTGTAACAGAGAAGGTGACATGATGTGGTAATGATAAGGGGTGAAAGGTCGAACACAAATACAACCATGCTCGAGGCGGGACTCGAACCCGCGATCCTAGG
The DNA here is from genome assembly GCA_031308135.1 of Acheta domesticus. Taxonomy (NCBI): domain Eukaryota; kingdom Metazoa; phylum Arthropoda; class Insecta; order Orthoptera; family Gryllidae; genus Acheta; species Acheta domesticus. Next base: position 238,061,580 of record JAHLJT010000631.1, read on the forward strand.
GTCCGAAATCGCTACGATAATATTACCTTAGCGATTTCGGCCACCGGGCATCGGCAAAGAAAGCTTCGACTTCGCACCACAGAACGCTCCTATTCGCCTGTGTGACGGAATACAGAAGCGTATGTTCTCATTAGCCCGACCACGACGCGGAGGCGAGTGCAGGCAGTGCGGTGAGAGGAAGTGAGGGCGAGGGGTGACGAGGTGAGACGGGACGGGTGACGAGGTGGGACGGGACGGGACGCGACGGGATGGGGCGGGGGCGGGGCGGGGCAAGGCGGGACGGGACGGGACAGGACGGGACAGGACGGGGCAGGACGGGGCGGGGCGGGGGCGGGGAGGGGCGGCAGCCCTGCATATCGCCGCCGGCTACGGTAGTTTCGCCGTGGTATACGTATACGACTGGAAACGACCGAGTACAACCGGGGCGCAGCCACCGTACGACAAGCTCGTCCAGCGGCAAGCAGCATGCGCCGTGGCTGGGCGGGATCAATGGGGCTCCTTCCTTTCTTTCTTCCGATTTCCTTTATTCCCAATCTCTCTGCCTCCGACTTCATTATCACTTTTTCAGTACAATTGTCGTTTCTAAAATAATCGCAAATACATCTTGAACCTCCATGGACTACAATATAACACAAGTGAGATTAGCAGAATTATAAAACCGTATGCTCTTTTCACTCGCGAAGATACACACTTCTTATGTAAGCAACATGTGACTATATAGATATAAAAATTGGAAACATAAATGTACTAATCTGCTTCTTACAAGACGATTACTGTATACTGTCAAAATAGCGACCGATGTAGCCCAAAATATGTTTTTTGTGGAAATAGATTATTTGACATAAAAATTCACTGCATAACATGCAATTAATTTTATATTTTGCAGGTATTATTTCTGTTTGCAAAACATATAGAGGAGAAAAGGTAAAAACGTAGAGCGAATTATGCAAGTTTTAAGGCAAGAGAAGAAAAATTCTTTAAATTACTTCCTGTATTGCAAAAGTAGTCTCATGTTAATGCATGCCCACTTGTATTTCAATACTCATCTAAAGAAGAAAATAGTAGCGATAACTCCAGAGATTTATGAATTACAGATATTACGGCGCTATTTAATTACCATTTCATGTAATAACACATTTCAATTTAACCGTCTCATAAAATGGTATGTTTTTCGCTAGAATGCACGCTCAGTCGACGATTACTGTCCCAGTGATGATAGACTTTGAACCTCCAGGGAAGCAGTTGTCTCTTGAAAGAAGAATAGCAAAATTATCGCGTTACAAAATAACGAATATCGCCACAAAAAAATAATAACAGTAATTTTCACACATTAAATAGTCATTAAGATATTCGCGAGTTCTACGTTCTCGTGGTGCCTGAGCCTGACTTAAGTCAGGAAGCCGACCGTGCAGCAAGGATTTACTGCCAGTGAGTCACTAAAGTGGGTTGTTGGACTCTTCCAAAACAGGCGGGAAGAAGAGAGAAAGAGAGTATCTTCCACTCTAGTTCACAGAAAAATTCTAATCTAGATGAAAGAAACTTCGAAATTTTCGTCGCGAGCGTAGTTAAAAAAAATATTAAATGAGGGTCGTTCGACAAACTTCGTCTTCACTTATGTTCCCAAACTGACCAGAAAGATAACCATCCTCAGGATCTACTACAATTTCGCATATATTACAAGTTTCCTTCTGACAAACTAACTCCCCTGTACATAACGACAATACGAGTTGCGAAGAACTAACTAATCGGAGACTCCAACAGGCGAACAAGACAGAAGTGCAGCATCTCAATCGGAAAAGATTTTAACCTAACATCACACAAAGAGCACGCCAAGCACCGACTGCCCCATGACCATTAACAATACCCACTGCGGTTCAAACTCCTTTCTGGCAGCGCGCGGCGGCCGCAGCCGCAATCAGGCAATGGGGGGGCAAATCCTTTTTCATCGCCAGTGCCTCCGGCCTTATTACAGCGCGGGTAAATTGATCCTTGGCTTGATTATGGTGTTTTGGCGACACCATCAGCCGGCAGCCGCTACCACGTATGACCTCGGTGCAGGCATTTAATTGAAGACGTGCTATCGAGCGCGGCGCTGTTCCGGGGCCCGGGCGGTGCGGCGCCGCGGGTACAGCACGTCGGGCGACGGCCGGAGCGAATCGCCGGCGCACGCCTCGGAATGCGATCGCCCGCCGCCGCTTTTTGCGCTACTTTTCAGTATGCTCACAATTAGGCATTTATGTATATACACACTCTGCTCGATTAATATCGGAATAACTTGCATTGCAAAATGTAGACTACGAGCGTAATTACGGACGTCCTGCGCAGCCGAGTGCAGGCGCTCGTGATAGCGTTACGCCCAAATCGACGTCGGCGCAGAGATAAATTAACTGGCGCAATTATGTGGTAGAGGTGAGATTTCTGGAAGAGGAAGGGGATGATCGAGAGAGCCCAGACAAGGTACAGAAAGCTTGCCGTATGAGAATCTCGAAATCGCACATTCAAAGCGAAAGTAAATTCAAAAAGGAAACTTTCAAGTAAACTAAATTTCGTGATTATCAACTATTAAACAACATGAACTCAATGTAAACGATTGAATGATACCAGCCGTTCGTCAAATACAATTGTTAGAATTCTAGATCGAAGTTTTGTCCACGGCTCTATTTTAGGATTGCAGTCAATACTACAAATAATTTCTTTTTATGCTATTGTTGTGCTCTGCTCTTACATCTTAAATTTTGACGCAGATGCAAAAGTAACCGTTAAGTTAAACATGATTAACTTGCAAAGTGGGAGTATTAGTTTCACGAGCGTTCGGTTTTTCTTTGTGCGAGCTCTTCGAATAATGTACAGATCAAATGCAGATTACAAACACCATATTTAGCAGATGGGTGGCAACACACAGGCGTTGACAGCAACAATATAAAAATGAGGGAGCGAGCGGAGAGATAATTTATTCTCAGTGGGCGTGATTGTTAATTACAAACACCCCCACAGCGAAAAACATAGACTACCTTAATTAGAGCAGCACAGCACCGAGTAATTGGTGTTTCATATCAAATCGGAGTGGCTTTAAGAACTGAAAATGAACAGGCGATACAATTCCTCCGGGAACGTCATCTTATAGTGCAGCAATACTTGTATTTTCCTTACACCGAAGTCCAATTATGTGCTGATTTAAACACAAAGATCGTATAAGGTGGACGGAAAGTGATTACTGCTGTATGAATCACTCTGTCGCACGGCAAGGATACATTATTAAACGGCCAAGGAGTGAAACTACAAGAATTCTTAAGAACAGAAATAAGAGCAGACGAAGCCCCAGAACCTCATTAAAACAGCTTCGTCGCAATAGCGGAGTGGCCGCAATTCACCGCTCACGTGAAATGCCTCCTTCCCCTCGCTCCGAGTGACTGGCAATTGCAATCCTCTTCGTTACAAGCGATGATAATGATGTTCTAGGCGAAGCTTCGGAATGTCAGCAAGTACTTTTAATTGAAATTCAAGGGACCGGTTTCCGAGTTTCTATCTGCATTTCTAATCGTATGCACACCGAGCTTCCCCGGCCGCAGGCTCGTAAAGAGAAATTTGAACATTAATTAGGCATCCCGGACGGTGGCACCGCCAGCCCGACGGAGCTCGACAACGCCTCAAGAAGGACCCGGAGGTCACGGCGCGTCCGTCCCATCACACGCCTCGCTCGGGTGGAATTTGCATTGGCGAACATTCGCTCCTTAATGAAACGCCTTTCGAGAAGGGAGCCAAGCGTCTTTGTTAAACTTCACGTGAAGACATCGAGACGTTTCAGTTAAAAACAAATATGCTGGTCGTTATTTCCAGATAAATGAGTAAAAGCACTGTATGTATCCTCGCACGGGATTTTGATTTTTTTTAACTCGAAGATTAAGCTTTGACTCAGAAAATGCAAATGAAGAGAATTAAATGTTTTCGAGCACGTCAACTGCTAAGGTCCCATAAGTGTAGTAACCGTAAGTCAAACCGCCCTAACAGGTACAAACTCTAATATTCCGACATTCTCTCAGCGTGTGTGGTAGTGTGGTGCACGTAAGTGTAAATAAGAACAGAGGATGGGACAAGGAAGAGAAGGAAAGAAACGCGCACGGTCTGTGGCCCGTTTGTTAGGGTACTAGTCCGGCATTCTCCTGGTGATTGGAGAAACCGCAGAAAACTACCGATCACAGCAATCGGCCGCTAGAATTCTCCTCCAAACAGCGACTGAATTTCACCTAGCTATCGAACTAGTGTCTAAAATCCTGCCATCGTCGGGAGAGGAACCGTTGGACCACCCAGACAGAGGCAGTGCTGTGACATCAGTTCATATCTTGAGCTACCTAAGCCGGTCTAAAAGACAGAACTTTGATCCCGAGTACAAATACAGTGAAGATGAATCCAGCTCCCACCAGCGACATTTCAGTCAGCCTCGTCGCCAGTGGTCCCCCAACATGTGCGAGAGCCCCCATTGCGCGGCGTGGTGTGGTGTGATGTGGTGTGATGTGGTGTGGTGTGGTGTGGTGTGGTGTGGCGCGGCGCGGCGCGGCGTGGCGTGGCGTGGGGTGGGGTGGGGTGGGGTGGCGTGGCACGGCGCGTCGTGGCGTGGTGTGGCGCGGTTGTGGCGTGGCGTGGGGTGGGGTGGGGTGGGGTGGCGTGGCGTGGCGTGGCGCGGTGTGTCGCAGTGTGGCGTGGCGTGGCGTCGCGTGGCGTGGCGGCGCCGGCGCCTCCGAGAGCGCGCTGGGCGCCGCCGGGCCACGCTCATTGTCCCTGCATGTGGGACGCCATTTCCTGTGCAGGGAGGGGTCGGGTCGGCGGCGCCGGGCCGCGGGGAGGCGCGCTTTTGTTTCGTAACCGCCAAGCAAAGGCGGACGGGGGCGCCCGCCGCCGCGAAGGGGCGGGGTCCGGCGGACGAGGGCGGGGAGGGGGACGGGGAGGGCCCGGGCAGAGAGGATAATTTTGTCGCGGTAAATGAATGAACTGAAAGATAGATGAGGAAGCAGGAATTTGAACGCCCATTGGGTCGCGTTAATGGCCGTGTAATCGGGTTACGCCACATTGTTATGGATGGGCGCGCTACCGAGCAGGTAAAAGAATGCATTATAATTTAAATAAATCTGCGCTCAGGTGGAGCGAATTATTCATGAAATGCGGCCGGTGCTGATGGATTCGGATGGATCTACTTGCCCGGACTGGCCTCGTACCTCGCCTGTCTTTTCTCTTGATTTTCTTTTTTGTTTTACATAACGGGATCTAGAAGTCATCTTTAGGGGAATGCGTATCACATCCCTGATAGAAGTCTCCCCGTAGGTTTTACGTAGTTTGGATAAGGATACATTAACAACCGGTGTGTTATTGGGACCGTCCGTGTCCATTGTTTACTCTGGATTTGGACTGCTGGTCAAGTGAGCGGTCCACACGACGCCACCAATCGGCGGGCGCCTCTTGATTGGTTAGATGAAGGTCGACAACGCACCGTTAGTGGAAGCGAAAGCCTCGCGTTCGACTTCTTTCGTGTTGGATGTTCTACTTTGCTCGTCTGAGATAAAGAACTAGGACAGTTTGTACCAACAGTTACTACAGTGGAAGACAAAAATACTTGAGGTTTATTCCGTAACATCTAACACTACCGTGCTTCATTGATATTGACACTAAACATAACCGAAGTACTGTAAACCCTTCTTAACACGAATTCCAAAGGACTGAGACAATCGGTATTCTTGTTATAAAAATTCCGATTTTTATATATTTCCTCATTACTACGTTTCTTTGGCGGTACCAAAATTTTGTCCGTTTTGACGACGAATTTTGTGTTAAGCGAGTTCGTGTTTACGAGGATATACTTTGTTTTAAAAAAATACTTACAAACTCAGCTTAAAAAAGTCATTTCCAATAGTGAGAAAATAAATAATTGCGTTCGTATGCACGTACGAACTCAACACACATTAATAAAGAAGTTCGTGAGCGTGAAGGCCTGGTGTATTGCTTCTATTCTAGTTTTTGTTATTTTTATTATTATTGTCATGTCCGTTATACAGTGAAGTGTAGTGTAGTGAAAGGGAAGGGAGTGTAGTGTAGAGAAGGGGAGTGCAGTGTAGTGTAGTGAAATGAAGTGAAGTGCTAGTTAAACTAGAAGTCAATATAGAGATAACTAGAAATTAATTAGAAATAGGATATCATCCTCCAATTCTAATGGTAACTATAATTATTAATTGTTGTTATTGTTCTAATTATAATTGTCATGTTTGCCACCGAGAATTAGCTCAAAGCGAACAAATAAATCTATCTATCTATCTATCTATCTATTTATCTATTCGACCCGGGCCAAGCGCAACTCCCTTAGCGCGCGCTGTCGATCGCGTGCGAGAGGGCGTCTCAAATCATTTCTGCGGGGGAGGAGCCGGGCGCTCCGCCGCGGCCACTCCGTGAACCACGGCGCTTGCTACGCTCTACACACGCCATAAAACGGGGCGGGCCCGGCCACACCTCGGCCTTCGCCGCCCCCCAACGCCCACGCACCACAAGCCTCGTCGGAGGGCGGGGAGATGCGTCAGCCGAGTAAGATCGGGGCGCAGAGGGTGGATCACAAAGGAAAATTGAGAGGGGCCGGTGGTTGAAACGGACACGCCGCCGATGAGCGCAGGAAGGGCATAAAGGGCGCGATCCTAAGGAGCATTCGGCAGGCGAGGCGAGGCGAGAACACCGGGGAGAGAGGTTGCGGGGGGGGGGGGGGGGGCGAGCGTGAATGAAGAAACAAGTAGTTCGGAGCGCACAGTCCGCCGACTGCGAGCAGTCAATATTACAAAGTGGCCCTTCGCACGGAAAAGGGCCGTCCTGCACCCTCCGCCCTCGCCCCCGCCGCGCGCTGAGGAGCGCAGAACGCCCCGGCCCGGCTGTTCCCAGGAGGACGTCCGCTTCCCTCAAATAGATCACGCCCCGTTTGATGAAATATTCATCGCCCGGCGGCAGATCTGCCGGTTCTGCGACAGCGTTTCTTCAAGGAGAAGGCGCGGTCTTGAGAGATTTCAAAAGTGAGAACCATCAAAGAAGACTGCCTGCGTGATGGGCCACACTTCACAATAACATATTTTGTATATTTGTAACGGGTACAGCCGGGCTTGTATTTTAAATTTTAAACGTGTATAGTAAGATCGAGCTTATAGTATGATCGTAATTTTAAATAGGAACTGCATTCAAAATAGCAAGCGTCAATCGGATCTGCACGTTTTGTGAATATTTGCACAAAAGTAAAATTCGCAGTTTCATTACAGTGGCTGAGGTGGCAAGTGACAGAGGCCGGTTGATATAAAAAGTCAACAAGACAAGAGAATTAACCGTTTACGATTAAGCGCGATTAAAATAGGAGAAATGTTGGAAACTGAACTACTAGTTCGACGAGCCTCGTATACATTATTCAACAGTTAATGATAAACGAGCATTTGCATGCGGGCAATTGTCAGTCGTCGCCAAGGCGCTGCGTAAATGTTGCACACTTGGGGCGCTGTGCATCGTCGTTGCATTAAAGATCACAACTGCACGCGCCCGCCCCGTTGCAAGGGCTGCGGCTGATGAATATCTCACGTCCCTCAGCGCGCGGCGACGGCTGCTGTCTCGCCTGCCACAACTCCGACAAAAGCCTTCGGCGCGACGCCCAGTAACGTTGCACCACAAATCCCACGTTAGCATGCAAACTCCAAGTTGTAATCGAACAATTTCCTGTCACCACGTGGAAGTCGAAGTCACATTCGAACTGTCATCTCAATTTTTGTAAAATGTCAACTTGTCGCAGTCCTCGACAGTGCAACGAGGCTTGACGTTTGTGAAACGTCGGAGTTAATGTCTTGCATATTGAGGATCTTTGAGCCCGTATCCTCGTGTCCCATTCTGTGGTGCATAACACTACCAAGCAAATTTCCTGAGAAGGTACCATGTGTCACTTCAAGTCAGAGGTGAACTTTCCTTACAGGAGATCAAAGGAATTCTCACTGAGAAAGTGCTTACAAAGGACACCCAGTTTCCTTTTTATTTTGTTTCTTATCACGGCTATTTTCTGCTAATCTGAATAATATCTCCAAACGAAATTAAAATAACAGAATTAGTTAATTTGCTACCAAATATCGTTAAGAGCGCGAACAATCTCAATCACGGAAAATATATCCTAAATACTAGGGAATTATAGAACGATTTTGATTTCTATTAAACTAGCTATTAAGTTTATTATTCTTTTAGCTGATCACGAAGACGAGTCATTGAGTAATTTTCAGTCACTTTTAGCCTCTGTGGAGAACGACTGCAACTGCGCGATTCTAAAAATACGAAAACTAAAGATAGATAAATCGAATGTTCAAGGAAGAAAAATTACACATATGATATAAAGTTACATGATATAAAATTACACATATATGCATACATACATATATATATATGTATATATGTATATATATACATATATATATGTATATATATATATATATATATATATATATATATATATATATATATACACACAATTTGATAGACTAGAGCAAAACACAAGAATTACATTAATTTAAAAAATACAATCTTAAATGTACCATAAGTATAAATTTTAGGTACAGAAATGCAATATCTACTAGTACTGCCGGAGAGATGAGTACAAAAATGTTGCAGTCAGGAGACCACATAAAATTTCTGCGCCGCTCTTTACCCAGTCTTCAGTACTACACAGCATGTAGCTAACAATAGTCGCGATATATATATCGCAAAAAATTATACGAAACGGCGCGCATAATAGTGCTCAAGTGTCTTGGCGGTCAGCTGATTCCGCGCGAAGAAGTTGCGTCGGCCGCCTCCACCGCCGCCACCTCGGGCGCTATCGCTTGCGCAAACGGCCGAGGAAGCCAAGCGCACGGCAATTAGCGCGATAGCGCACGAGGAGGGGAAGGGGCGGGGGCGGGGGAGGGGGGGGCGGAGGAGGCCGAGCGTCGCCCCGTGCATCGCTGGCGTCCTCCGGCGGCGGCGACGGCGGGCGCGGATGTGTTTTATGGTGGGCAGTTGACAGCCCCGCGCCGCCCGCCCCGCCCCGCGATGACAGCGCGCGCCCGCGCCGCGAGACAAAAGAGACGAATGCGCTCTTGTCAGGCGAACCGGCGGCGGCGGCGCGCCGCGAGGTAGAACAAAACAACACACACACACACATACTGCGCGCGCGCGCACATACACACACATACACAGGCGCGTGCACACGCACACGCACGCGGCCGAGAGAGAGAGCGGGGGGGGGGGAAAGCGCACGCACTCCCATAAAAAGACAAACGCACGCAGGAGGCACCACCGGCTGCCGCGCAAGAGCGCAGTGCGAGAGGTACGAGAGGAGTGGAGAGGCAACGCAGGACTGCGGAGACAGGCAGGCGCTCGCCGAGCTGCAAGGTTGCTGACGTCACGCCGGCCCCGACGTCACTTCCTATTACGGTTCTGTCATGGAGCGGTGATGGAACGCGCGTCGCCCGACGCCGCCGCCCCGAAGGGCGCGCCCTCCGGTGGCCCCGCGCGCAATGCCCTCAGTTAAGAGAGTGATGTGACGGGATGGGAATGGGAGCTGATTCGTTCCTGGATGGTGCTGATGCTTCTCGGAAAACAGAAGAGCTCTCGCTCTCTGAAGAATCGCAATCCTCTTGACTTCAGAGTCGAAAACTGATCAGGGGTTCAAAATCGATGGAAGCTGCGGATGATAAAGGGCGAAAAAATCTTTCGTACGCCTGCCTTCGGTGGGGAAGTAAAACCGGCTGTCTCGTGTCGTAGATTTACTGCATGTAAAGTATCTTTACTGCATCTTAAAATCGCCTATTTCATCCCCCCGAGTGATATCTCCCCTTTCTCTGCTAAACGGCGAGAGGGGCGTAGCAAAATTTGCGTGAGCTGAAGGAACAGCAGGCCTGATGACCTGAGCCTCGCCACGGAAAATACGGTATTGAATGGAAAATTAACGTAATAGGCTTAAGTATAAATTTCTTCGTGATGCCTCGTTAGTTTCTTTTCCCAGAAATAATCGATGGGGTACTCGAGGTTCAGCCAACAAACCGACAGTTCATAACAAAGATGACCTCCAAATTAGGAATATGTAGCTTTCTAGAAGCGACACACAAAAACCTACAGACGAAGCGGAAACAGGAGATATTTACTCCCTCGCAGGACGACCTTCCCCGCCATCCGTCAGCAGAACATGTCCAATTCCAGAGCCGCCCCAACGAATCTTCGCAAAGGTCGACCTGCCACCTGCTGACACGCGTACCTTTAATTAAGAGAAAGGGAAAAATGCCTTGATTGCTTGTTACTGCGGAATTGGCCGGTGCTGAACAGTGTAATCACGAGGCCAACGCATATTTCAGCGCCCGGCCGGTCGGTCTCGAGCGTGGAGCGTGGGGAGGGGGTGGGGGGTACGCGCGCCCCGGACTCCCGGGCGGTTTTCACTTCGCTAGAAGAGTTAATTAAATGAAACATAGCAGTTTAATCGAACCTGGCCCGGTGGCAACGCTTGCACGCTCCGGCAAAAACGAACGGGTCGCTGGCTCCACCGCGTCGGCAAGAATCGGTCGATAGCGGGGTAGTGCCACGTGAGCAACGAAGCTCTTTCCAATGTCAGCCACTATTGTTGCTTCTTTAAAAAATATCACCCCACCTCACCTCACCTGACCTCAAAATATGTGGGCCACAACACGCCTCTAATCGCCTGGTTTCTTCCTTGTAGTTTGGAATAAAAACGACAAGTCAATAAGCTGGGAAATGCTTTTTGTTTCCATTTGTGAATCTTCACATCAGCGTTTCAAACCGAACGCACTTATTTTCTGAATGTTAATACGCAATCATTTTCCTATTTTCCCGTGGCGGTTGGTGCTCTGTGAAACTGGAGATTGCAGCTCCATTCAATGACAGGAATATCATTTACAAAAATAGAACAATAACATACAACCAAAAGGAAGCAATGGATGTAAATTAATTACAACTATATTCAATAAAAATTGTAAACAAACGTTACTCACATAATTTTATGCTTAGTGTCTGTGTCAGGTATGTCCGTGCACATGGTTTTGACTTTGATTTTCGGTACGCACTCGAGTTTTTCTATTAGTTCCGCATTGTGACAAATGCCGGTAATACAAAACAAAAACGACATACGTTTCGAAAATACGGTGATCGCACTCCACCAGTTTGCAAAAAACACTATTGTTTGGACACGTACACACTAGTTCATTTCATGACCATAATTGTTATTGCTGCTACTAGGTGATGATAGCGAAATAAAATGATTTTATTGCAATAATGAAAGATCTGCAATTTATCCGGAATGTATCATCACTTAGTGTGAAAGTTTTAGCAAATTAGAATTTTACTATCTTAAAGAGATATCAATAATTATTTTTTCAAAAATGTTACGTATCTTCTCACGAGATGAGATGATTTGTTGAGCAACAGAAGAAAGGAAACTAACGGCATCAGCTGAAAGAAACAGCCGCCACAAAGACAGTAAACGACGATCAACAACAACAAAACTTAACACAAACAATAATTGTCGCTCGAGATCTAGTATCCTTTCCACGACTCAAAGTAACTACACAGAAAAGCACTACACGCACAGAGGCAAATAAACAGATCATGGTGGCATTCGTCCAGAATGACCAACTTTCTAAAAATAATCTGCACTCCTCAAAGGTGCATTTTGTAACAAGAAATCTAACAACAAATCAACAAAAATTCGCCGAACACTGTAAATAATAAATTCAATACCGTCAAGAATTGACTGAACTGGTGTATTTTCAAAAAGATGCGAAGTCTTGAAAAATTATGATGCAGCTATTTTCAGCCGAAAATAGAAAATTGTTATTCCTCTCCGAGGCCTTCAAGGCCGGCCAAGTCCCCAACTCTGCTTTGCGGCGAGACCTCCTCCTCGCCGTGGAAGCCCATAGAACTTTCGAGAACCACGGGGAACGAAAAGGCAAGGGGGTGCAATGTTGAAGGGTGGGAAGGGGACGCCGAATATTAAACACTGTACAAGAGCATAAGCGAGCTGCCTGGCTCGCAAGGAGACGCCAGGAAGATCCATCTTTTGATTTCCTACACATCGATATTGCTGCAATATCTCGGATACTGATGACATTAAATGGAATATGTACATTCGTAACATACAAGATTTTTTCCATTCACTGGGGGTTGTAGCAACCGTCCATAGCACGAGTTGCTTCGACATTAAATGGAATATGTACATTCCTAACATAACATTTTTTCCATTAATTGAGGGTTGTGCATCAGTCATAAGCACAAGCTGCTACTGCTATCCTTTCATTTATTTCCTGTAAAACGTACGTTTCATGTCAAATATTTCAATCACTTTTACGAATGCACCTCCGATGAACCAGAATTTATCAAAACTGTTTCCCTAAGCCAAGACAAGTGTCTTCCACCTTCGAAAATGTACGCCCTGAGACGAAACATAACTAGTCACCATCCCGCTCCCGCCATGCACTTCCGACTCACAAAAACAATCCAAATGATGCGCAACACCCGCTCGACGACTCGAGAGTAACAAGTTCTCGTTTAGACGCCGTCGCTCACCCCCCCACCCCCGCGCGAAACAAAGGGCGCTCACCACAGCGCACCGCACCGCGCGCGCAAAAAGCGACGTGACGGAGCAAACTTCCCATCAGCGGCCATCAAACGCGCCCAATTCCGTCGCCCGGCGTTTCCCGGCGCCTCGACAGCGGGAAGCGCGCGCTCGCGACCTTGGACAGCAGACGAACGCCGCCCGCCCGCCCCGGCCATTGTAGCTCCTGAGTAGATTTAGCTACGATTAGCATGCACCGTGTGATTATGCAAATGCCAGCGGAATGACACAGAGAATGGAGCGACTCGACACGAGGGGTTCTCGCGCGCGCGCGCGGTGGATGGGGGTGGTGAAGGGAGAAGGGGTTGTGGACGGGGGGGTGGGGGGCGCTGGGGATCTCTGAACCCGCGGGTGGTGACGTGGGGAATGAAATTTTCTACCCCATTGGAATTCAATGCGATTAACTTTGGGGAGTTGAAACACGGGGTTTTGTAATGCAATGTAATGGGGGAGTTTTGTGTGTTGCGAATCAGATTTTATTTTCTGCGTCTCGGCGTGGCGTGGCGAGGCGAGGGAAGTGGAGAGAGAGGGTGACGTCGTCGGACAGCGGACAGAGGGGGAGCGGGGGTGGAGGGGAGGGGGTTTGGGGCGGGACGGCGGGCGGACCGAAGAGCGCGGGAGAGCGACAATTGCGAACGTTCCTTAATTAGATTTGGAGTCAAGCAGTGGAAGAGTTCCGAACTCCGGGATTGGGCCGCCGCCGCGAGGAACGGCAGGCCGGGGGAGGGGGGAGGGGGGAGGGGGGAGCGGCCAGAGGGAGAAACCAACGCGCCATGTGATGAACAATCTCCTGATTGCAGATGCCCGTGAATTAGAAAAAGGACGTGGGTGTGTTTGAAGGGACCCTCTGCCTGTGTATGTGACATCGTGACTGATCTATATTCACTGCCTTCCTACACGCCCAAGTTCAGCTTTAATAACATTTACAACGCTACCCCTTTGGAGCGGAATAGTCAATGTCTATTGGGGGGTTGCAAAATTTAATCAAAATGATTAAACCGATTGTCGCCTGCCGTATCCCCAACTGTGATTTGGATCGCGAGTTGCTTCTTTTTTTTTTTCTGCGCTGGTTCTGAATGTCTGGGCAGGAGATTGAGTTGATGTAAAACACCCCATGAAAGGAACAGTGTTCCATTATAAAGGCAATCGTAACAGATCGGCTTCTTTGTTCCCATTAAACTCGGTCAGTTACGTAAAATTCTGAATCACATTTCCGGTCTCTTGCAAGCGACAACGTTGTATCTGGCACAGATAATTTCCTCTCGCACAGTCAATTATGCCTCGGGGAGAGTTGGCACTACAGGATATTACAAAAGATTTTTGAACTGAAACGCAAGGTGCTTATAAGAATATTCAGACCTGATACTTCTTTAATTATTGGCGTACGCAATCAAAGAATTAATTAATTAAACCGTGGGCTCACAGACTGCATCTAGAGAAGGAATTTAGCATTTGACTGCAGAAGTTCAACTTCCCTCCTACTAATTCGTGCAGACATCGTGGACCTTTAAATAATAATAACAATAACGGTATTTTTGTTTTTAAAGTTAAGACACCGATTGAAATCAGATCGTTTCCTTTACTGCTGTTTCAAGTCACTTCGCACTCACGATCCCATTTGCCGTTCGCTGACCTTAGAAGCCCCCGTAATTCCCCCCGTGAAGCACGCCTTATAACACTGCTTATCGAGCTGCTAAAACCCTGTCAGCAATACGGAAGCAGCCTAACACCTCTCCCTCGCTCGCAACTGCACCTTCGTCGACACAGAAAAAAACAACAACAAAAAAACAAAAAAAAGAAAATCTTCGCGAGTCGGAGAATCTTTACTTCTGCAGCCGCACCTCGCGGACGACGCAGGAATTTTATTTTATTGCAACTATAAAAGAGAATAAGGCACGTGTAAAGATAATTATCAGGACGTTTATTATTAATGGAGGCGGCGGCGGCGGCGGCGTCGCGCGCCCCGCGCGTCGAGAGGCGGCGCGGCTCGTTCGGCGACTGTTTATAGGCGTCTAATGGGTCGATTTTATTTGGGAGGCGTCGCGGCGCTTCCGCGATGCCACTCGCCCGCGCCGAGCGCCTCGACGCCGGCCGAGGCGGCGCGATCGCCCGATACGACGCCGACGCCGACGCCGACGCCGCCGACGCGGTATCGCTGAACCTGTCCTCCGTGGCGGCGCGCGCGCGCGGCGCGGCGCTCTGCGAGGCTGCCCGCAATAAAAGTGCACCGCTTGCAATCTCCGTGGCGCGACGCAACGTGGCGACTCAATTCCGCATCCAGCGCTGGCTGTAACGTGGCGGGTTACCGTTGTCAGTTGTCTTCTCCCAGCAACGGGGTATTAGGAGAGCATAAATAAACGAGCAGAATGCTTTGCGAGGTCCGGGAGACGTGTTCGGAAGATATCCACGGCGATGTAAGTTTATGCAAATGTTATGTTAGGAATATTAGCAGTAATATCTTCTACGAGGTTAAGAGAAGTGTAAGTTGATAACTGTAAGACAAGAGGTTTTTCTTTTTCTTTTTTTCAATTGAGAAACACCGTCTGTGACGCTCTAACATTTGTGACGTTACAAGTGCTAACCACCGGTTGCCAATTCCGAGGAAATCACTCAAGGAAGGGAAGCAGTTTTCGATGTTGTGACAAGTCCGAATTTGAAAGCAATCATCTTTGTCAGTTTTAAGTTTCATATTATACTTCGTTATTCAAAAAATACAGTGGCGAAGCGTCTCATTCTTCGGCACAGTTTCATTCGAGGAAAACGGATATGACGTGTCACGTTCATTGACGACCCGTAGCCTAGTGTTCAGGGAGGTAGCTTTCTTGGGGACCGACGTTCGAATCCCGGTCGATCCACATGCAATTTAGGAGGACAATTGCGGTCGCTTGGCGTTCTTCCCTTTCCCCTGACTCTCGTGCAGCATTGTATATTTACATCGCATATTTACTAAATCACTGACATATTCAAATATAATTAAAAGCCATTGATATGGACATCAAAAGAATGACAATCATTAATCAAAAAATTCGCTTCGCCCGTATATATTATAGCATATGTGTTTCTTAAAAACTGATCCCACTCTCATTTTGTGCAAGTCAACAACTTTGCAGATTGGGTATATTATTCGCATGTTCACGCACCCAATGTTTAAAGTAGCAATGAAAAATCAATAAAAACAAACATAGTCGCTCTCAAGGACAAGGACGCTATCAAGAATTCCTCTTATAGGAGATGTTAAATTGTCTTTTCTCTTTTTTGCTAACCTCCAACAGTTTCCATTTTGGTTGAAAACATCAGCATGTATTCTCTGACTTACGTGTAAGGCGAATTGACAGCGGTCAGCTGTGACGCAGTTATACCAACGTGAGTTTTAATACCACAAAATGTAAGTAGCATCGAAGCTCACAATTAGATAATTGCGTCCCAGCCGATAGCTGTCAATTTCAATTATATTTGAAGACCTTCGGGCAATAACATGCTATGCCACTACACGTACATTTTGAGAAAAAGGAAAGTAAAGGTTTAGACATCGCATTCAAGACATTGGGATAAAGAACAATCATTTATGAATTACACTGCAATCTTGCGGCGAATCTTTAAAATAACCCAACATCTAGATTCATCTATGGGGCGTCGAAATACATTAATACCTCAATTTCATCAGAAACATGGTATAACCTGTTATTGCCGCAAGTTCTTTATTTAAACGGGAGTATAACGAAATATTTTCACATCAGTAAGTGGAAGATCAGTGAACATGTCAAAACTTATTCCCGCCTGTCTCGTGATTCCTTGTGGCAAAGGTGTCCTCGTACGCCACGCCACCGCCTTCCCTTCATTTCCCAAGGCCCTTCTCGTTCCTGGGCGCCCTCAGCGGCCGCGGCGAAGAGGCCAGGAGCATCCGCACGGCTAGGGCTGCGGAGAAAGGCCGGGCCGCCAAGCGCAAGGATGAGAAGTACCTTAAAAGCCATTGCCTTTTTACGAGGAGCGGTATAGAGCCGTTTGGAGAAGGCAGGAACGACCTCAGAATGACCTTATCCCAGGTGGCGATGGTCTCGTTAGAAGCTGCTCTCCGGCAGTAAAAATGGGGGACACCAAGTGATTCCGATGAGTAGGGGGGCGGCGCAGCGCGGGGCGGGGCGGGGCGCGAGAGAGAGGAGGAGGAGGAGGCTGCATAATCTCGCGACTCTAACTAGCGAGGAGGGAAGAAGGGAGCAGCAGTGCGGAAAGAAGAGCAGAGGAACGGAGTCAGGGGCGGAGCGAGCAGACAACGGCGAGGATGGTGCTGGCCAGTGGTCGACTGCCCGAAATGTGCACGTGGGCGACACCACACGCTACATATGAATATATGCAACATGCACAATTCTGAAGCACAAAATTAACAAAGCTGTCTACTCATCAAACCTAATGCATATCCCAAATAGAGTAATGTTATAAATAAACAACATTAATTTAAAATATTTATTAATACATTTATCTAAATTACTAATGTCCTATGATTATACAAATTGAAAAAAAAAAAAAAAAAAAACTATGGAGCCTCCGGCCATGTGATTCTTTAGTATCCAGAAACTCAGATAACATTAAAAAACTATTAAATTTTCGTTTTTTGGCAAACAAAATTGATTGTGTTTCTCTGCCTATTCCATACTGCACGTGCTGAATAAATTTCTCATACTCTACGTAAGTGCTTACCACACGAGTGTAAGACTCTAAGGAAGAGACTGTCCACCATTAAATATTTGCTATTCACGTGTTCTGTTATCCAACAGTTAATGTTTTTTAAATATCCTCGGTATATAGCATTTTTTTCTCCACAGACTACGTTTCTGATTCACGAATCAGACAACTCCGATTTCGGTTAAAGGTCTCACGTAGTACTCCACTTGAAGGGGAGAAAATTTGAAATCGCGAAATACAAAATATATACTGCGATTTTTCTAAATTTTCCCATCAAGGCCCATCTTCGCGATGGAATATGTCACGATATTCCGCATCTTTCTTAGTTGTGCCGCTAGATTGCGCATGATCGCGACCGTATCAAGCAGTGTGCGATCATGCGACTTCTACCGGCACGACCGAGAAAGACGCGACATGCCGTGTGATATTCCATCGCGGCCATAGGGGCTTGACGGACAGAGTAGAAAAATCGCACTGTACCTGATGATCGCATTCCGCTTTTCGATCGTTTTTCGCTTCGTGAAGCGAATACGGCGCTGTTGCGCGTTCGCTCGGGTCCACGCAGCCTCCGCCCGCCTGGTCGCCGGCCGTCGCGCGTCGCTGTCCGCATTGTTGCCGCATCAGATTGAATAATTCGGGAATTACTGCGCGTCTTGGCCACTATCGGCGCTCGCATCGCGCGAGTGGGCAGTCACTCCGCGCAGGGAGAGGGGGGAAGCGGCGGCTAAGAAGGTGGTGGCACACACAAGAGGAATGGTACGCGAAGAGTGAGTATGGCATCGTTCTGTAAACTATGAATAATTCCAGAAGAGAATCATAATTCAATCCTGCCGGCAATTCTTCAAGTTTTCATCTCTCAGAATAACAATCCTAGTTTTGATGACAAAAAAGTTTTGTGTTTACAGATTCGAATTTTATGTATATTTGTGTGTGTGTGTGTGTGTGTGTGTGTGTGTGTGTGTGTGTGTGTGTGTGTGTGTGTGTGTGCGTGCGCGCGCGCGCGCAATTTTAAATTGTTTTTAATTTGATTCACTATAATAATTAAAGGATAGCTCAACATATGATCTGAAATGTTCTTAGTCTTGGGATTTCATAAATTGGTAAGTCCTTGAGAAATTAAAGCTCAACACTGACACGTCATTTACGCAGAAATTCGCTGCAGGAAGATTAGAAAGCCTGCAACATTTTACAAGAAATGGGAAGCAAAATGAATTTGCCAATTCCACCATTCCACTCTCTCGTTTCCTACAATGGCTTCCCGAGAATCGCAATAGGACGTGGAGATCTGCAAAGAAGCAGAGAGGAAAGACCACTTGGATGCCACCAACGACGAATGAGTCAGCAAGAAGATGTGTTGGCGATGTCTACTTTCGAAACTACTACTTCCCAGCAGAAAAGTTATGGCCCAATTGAGTACAAAACAATTCAATCAATACGGGGATATTATTTCTAAATGTTTTTCCACATCGTTAAATTTATACACTACAGAATTTCACTATCAAAATAAGAACACTAGTTCTATTTTCCGGAAATGAAATAATAATAATAATAATAATAATAATAATAATAATAATAATAATAATAATAATAATAATAGTATACAAAAATCACTACGGAAACAGAAACGGAATTTTTTTGAATTTTCAACACAGGCTCTTTCATTTCTTTTATATTTGTCACCTTGCGTAGTATTATGGGTAATACGCCTCACTAAAAATCTCAACCGGAGATGAAAATGAGCTACACAAATCCATCCTCAAACGGAACGCCACACCGCAACTCGTCCCCGCGAGCGAGACAAATCAATAGGACGCGCGGCAAGACAAGACGCAGGCGGCCGGGGCGGGACAACGACTCAGCTGTCACCGCGAGGGGGCGGCGGCGGCGCCCGGCTCTGGAGGATGTAATGAGGGACCACGCCAGTGCAGCGGCGGCCCCCGCTCAAATCAGATAACTGTGCCGTGTCCGCGGGGGGCCGCTAACCGGCGGGGCAAACTACCCGCCCGCCGGGCGGTCCAGTCGCCCCGCTCCGCCCCCGCCTCCGCCAACGCCCCCGCCCGCCGCGCTGTACAGTGCTGCCCTAAAGCCGGCGCCACGAAGTCCTACAAGGAGGAGACTCAACTACGGTGTTGGAGGCATGGTGGGGGTATGTACGAAAAACGTCGGCAGTTATTTGAAAAATAACACAAAAAAAACCGGGCCCCTTCGCCTTCAGCGACATCACGCGGCGAAAGAAGGAACTTATCTCGGCTTTTCACTAATCGTCAAAATTCGTTTGGTCCAAGTGGGTCAGTTGGCGCCGAGTACCAGGCGGTGTGCGAATGTGCTTAACCGAAGACAATAAGTTGAAAAGGAAGTAGTAAGTAGTAAATAATTTTGTAGAAAAAATGTTTGAATTAAATTTTGTATACGATGCTTTGCTGCCATTGGCTGTTTTGAAAGCCTTCGTAGTTCTTTCAATTGCCACGTGATGTCGCTGAAGGCGAAGGGGCCCGGTTTTTTCTGTATTATTTTTCAAGTAGCTGCCGACGTTTTTCGTACATACCCCCACCACCGGAGTTGAGTCTCCTCCTTGTAGACTTCGTGGCCGGCGCGACCGGGTCGCGGCCGCCCAGTGCGAGATGGCTCGCGTTCAGACAGCGGAATGCAGCTGCCGCGCCGCCTCCACCAGCGCTGGCTGGTTGCGAGTACGCGGAAGTGCGCGGCGCGCGTAGAGATGAGGACGGATCTACTCCGCCGCTTGACGTTGCTGTGATTTACGGCTGGTAACACAAGCCTGCAGGCGTTGTTCTCAAAAACGACGAGAAGCGAACAGAACGGGAACCAGGATGACAAGATCGCATTAAAGTACGAATAAATTACCTTGGCTTTTAGTGGTCAAGGGTAAGGAGTCAGCGCTCACCTCCAGAATGTGACTCGCGAGAAACTTGGTAGGTGGTAAGGCCAGTCCACGGCCTATTTTTTTTAATGGCAATCCATTGCAAATAACTAGCCACGATTCGTAAGAAATCAAGTGAATACCCACAACGAATATTACCATGTAAATTAAAACGAAATTACAATGAACCAAAACGAATGTGCCCTATAAATCACGGGGAATGGCATTACATCTAATACTTAAAAAAATGCGATGAGCAATGCTAAAAAATTTAAGATTTTCTCGCTGAAATCTTGATTGAAAAATACTCACTTTGGCAATACATTTTAAAAATATGCCGGCAGGCACGGATGCCATGACCACGGTTAAGCCAAGTATTTGGTAGCGACCACTAGGCGGAGCGCGCTGCGGCGGCGGCGACGACGAATAGGGGGGGCCCTGCCTTCACCTCCCCTGTGGACCACATCGACCGTGGTCTATTGCACAGGGATGCCTTTACCCTGTTTTACCCCGCCGGATCAAAAGCATCTACATACTATTCTTTTCCAATAAATTTTTGGATAATAAACGGCGGCAAAAGCTGGTTGCACTACACCCTGTTACCATATCCTACCCCTTACCCTCCATTCAAGTAATAATTACACAGGCAAACAAAAATTACACCTATTTTTCAAAGCCATAACAATATTTGCAATTTAAAGAGCAAGAGTACAGAAATCGACTCCATTTTCCTTATCACCCCAGTTTTAAAATAGAATTTCAAAAATCTTCAAAATACTTTTTCCATAAATTTTTAAGTAATGGCAGGGCGGCAGAAGATGTTTCTGTGCACCTGACATCGTTTTCTTAGACTTAATGTCATTAAATTAATAATTACACAGGCTACAAACAACTTTGACACCTTTTTCAGATCTTTTTTTACTTTTTAAATATATTAATATTAAATTTTAAAGAGGAAGGATTACTTGCAACGACTTCCATTTTTCCTGTATCACTTCAGGATTAAAAAATGTGCATTTAAATCTTCCAAACATTTTTCCTATACATTTTTTGTCTAACGAAAAAAGGCAAAAAGGACCCGTGTGTAGATTACGTTTACCATTTCAGAGTTCCAATGTTATTAAATTATCTAATTATCGTTATATGTTAAACTGGAACTGCCTTGCATAACAACCTGAACTAATAGTGCGATTTTCTAACTCTGC
This sequence comes from Acheta domesticus, assembly GCA_031308135.1. Taxonomy (NCBI): domain Eukaryota; kingdom Metazoa; phylum Arthropoda; class Insecta; order Orthoptera; family Gryllidae; genus Acheta; species Acheta domesticus. The sequence goes on from JAHLJT010000631.1 coordinate 238,082,986, forward strand.
CCCTCAAGCCCGTAAGGCCACGATGGAATATCACAATGGCATTTCGCGTCTTTCTCGGTCCTGCCGCTAGGAGTGGCTATGATCGCAAGCAGTGCTTGATACGGTCGCGATCATGCAATCTCTGGTGGAACGTCTAAGAAACGTCGCGAAATATCACTGACACATTGCCATTGCGAAGACGGGCCCTCAAGAGGCAGAGTTAGAAAAATCGCAGTATAGAACGAGACAAGCGTGCGCGCTTGGAAGTGTCGCGTGCGCTGCTTGTGACGGACAGCGGCGCGGCGCGTCGGGGCGGGGCGCGGCGGGGCACGGCAGCGGCGCCGTGTCGCGCTCGCGCCGCCCGAATATTATCGGCCGACTAACACATGTAGACGCGCGGCGACATCAGCGCGAGCGCGCGCGCCCGCCCAGTAAGTACACTGTTAACATTGTTTGC
>JAHLJT010000631.1:238084421-238138290 GCA_031308135.1 Acheta domesticus
GAAAATGCAGTGATACAATATTCACGTTTACTGGATCGCTTAAAGCGAAAAGAACAAAACACATTTTCCTTCCTGAATGCGTTGTCTTCCTTCGCAAGATTCTTTTCATTTAAAGAGACTGGAGGCAACACACTACACCAACTGTAAAAAAAATAATTAAAAGGCAGACCTCAAAAAGATCTGGATATAATGTACACGAGAACAGTAATCGACTGCGTTGAAATCCTCCTTTTGTTCCAGCCTCCTAAACAAAGTCCGCCACGCTGCCCAACGTCGTCAGCAACCCGCTTCTTCTTCCCACAGGTCTGCTCAAACGCCACCGCGCCCAGAGCAGCCGCTCCATCTTTCGCCCTGCGTAGAGTCAATTAAGCAAGCGAAAGGCGGCTGGGCCGGGCCGGGCGGGACACGACGCGACGCGATGCGACGTCTCCAGCTGTCCGCCGCACGCGCGTCTGTCGGTCGCGCCGGCTTCCTGCCGCCGCTGCGTCTTCCACCGCGGGCTGGCCGGGGCGGCCTTTCATTTGGAAAGTGGCGGGCGCCGTGATTACAACGTTGGACGCCCGCCGCCAACAAAAGACTCTCGACGGCGCCACCGGTCGCGTGTGCCACCGCGCGCTCTACGATTCTTTTATTGTCTTCTTTTCTTTTTCCACGACGCCTGCGCCGGCCCTTCACCAAATAACTCGTATTATTGCCTATTAACCGCGATCAAATACCAGAGATCCTCCGCGGTCTTATTGTTGACGACTAATAGGAGCCTTCCGCGCGACGTTGCACAGGCGGAAAAAGACGCGTAGAATCGGAGCGGCCTATAACACATGTGGAGCGCGCTTTCATTAACCCCCTCCCCCCGCTCACAAACGCGTTCTTATCATCTGGTTCCTAACAGACCCTTTCAGCCCGATGCACTTCTCCGTCCTGTCTCATTGACGATAATAATTGTCAATAAAGTTATTCATGAATTGCTTGAATGAAGTAACGCGCCGGTACGGGTTCCGTGGAACTAACTGTATTGAATAGTCGTTTTATGCTGCTTATAAATATGGACGAGAAAGAGAAGCGTAGCACAGCTGCTCGGTCATAGCGCAGTTCACAGCCGTCAAAGGAAACAAAAGGACAAGTACATTGTACACAGAAGGGGGCTATCTCGTGCCGCTGTGTTTCTCACCTTCCAGATTCATTAACACACATTACTACCAAAATTTCCATTGTCGTCTGGGCTACAAACGGAAACACACTGAAAATTGTTGCTGATATTATGTATTTTGAGAAAAAAATGTCTAAAGTGCGTAGCCGTGGCAGTAAATAAGTCATCCCATGCTCTACGATAGAAATGTACGCTATGTAACTATGTAAACACAAATTCGAAACATTGTTGTTATTTCCAATGTAGACTCTTGAGCTCTTGTCTAGACCCAGCAACTGATCCTAAGGCATCAGTTACAGAGGAGCTCGAAATGTTGCTCGAAATTACGGTCGATCGTTTTTGTCCGATGTTTCGGATTCGTTCAAACACGTGTTGGCAAACGGAAATGGAACCCGAACGCCCTCTTTAACATATGTTCAATTCCATCAGGTATTGCATGGTTTTTACTACTTGCATATAATTTAGAATCGGTAGATCTGCTTTTCAGTTTTGAAATAGCTAATAACTAGTTTAATTAGATTCTAAAAATATATAGAATTGTAGCCTTAGAAAAATATATATAGCCTTATTGAAACGCTCCTTCTTTAACGGAAAGAGGAGTCGTCAAAGGAATGGAAATGTTTCTCGTCGAAAGATATAATACCGCGTCAGAAAACATCGGCTGTCGAACGATCTGTTTCGTTTGATTTTGTCCGTCGGACATCGGCGGACCGAAATTTTGGCCAAACTCGGCTGCACTGAGTCTGCCGCCTGAGTCTTCCCGCTGTGTCATTGTTGCCTGGCCGGGTCGCCCGCCTGCCCAGACGGAGCAGCTGACCGCCTCGACCCGCATGGCCAGGCACCACGACACATGCATCAAATGTAAGGGCAAAGAACAAACCACCTAATTAATTACAGTCCCGGAGGTGTGCGAGGTAATGGCATACACGGAAACAACCTTCCTAATTTCACAGGGTACACCGAAATGGTTGTTCAACGACGCTTCTCAACTAAACGTTAGGATTCGAACGCGTTACATAAACTCCGCAAATGCCACCTAATTTAGTTTATCGGAACTATACGAATGCAACACCAGTTTTCAAATTTCAGAACTTGAAAAATAATGAAGAATGATTTTCCAAATTGAGGGACGTCGTCCTACCTTTATATAAGATTTTACTATTCGTTTTAATCTTTGAACCTGTACATCTCATATACTCTTAGAAAACATTTTAAAAGTTTTTAAAACTCAAAATTAAAAAAAGAATATTGCAAACAAGCAATTTGTGTATTCTTTGGAATTTTCGTAAATGATATGAAATCAAACACTATTTCAATGTCTACAGGTTAATCATGTGTAGCCTTTCCTCTTGTTTGGTGTAGGTTACACTTTTAGAAGCCGCTGATTTTTTTTTTTTCAATTTTTCTCAGAAACGCCGCCTCGGCCCTAGAAGAATACAATTTGCCTCAAGAGGAACAGCCCTTAACTCACGGGGGAGTCGGTGAAGTTAACGAGAAGGCTTCACCGCGGAGCCTCACGGACTTCAAAAACGCTTTCCTAAGTTTGGAACGAAAGTCAGCCGCAGTCGTATTGACTAAATAAGGAAACCGGGTTCAGCGAGATATATCTGCCCGCTCCTTAACTGCCTCCGGGAAAATGACGAGGTAGTTACTATGTAACTAATGTCATACGCTATATTCTCCACAAAGGACGGGCCGACGACGCTAACAACCTCTAGGTCGACGCGACCTAGAGGGGCGGGGCGGGGCTCACACGCGCCCTCACACATCTCACCACGGCGCGCGCGCCTGCCGGAGGGTCAATGACGTCGACAGTAAATAAACAAATTATTACATTTTTCCACGAGAAATATTTCCGTTCTTTTGACGACTCATCTTTCCGTTGAAGAACGAGCGTTTCTATAAGGCTATATATATTTTTCTAATGCTATTCTTCTATATATTTTTAGAATCTAATTGAACTCTAGTTATTAGCTATTTCAAAATTGAAAAGCCGATTCTACTGATTCTATATTATATGCAGGTACTAAAAACCATGCAATGCCTGATGGAATTGAACGTATGTCGCGGAATAAAAGATGAATCCAACAATAAATGTAGGTAAACGCTGTGTTTAATATAAATGTTACATATGTACCATTACACAGCAAGTTCAGAGAGTACAATTGCGACTTTCGGTGCATGCGTGAATGTGCAGGTATCATTAAGTAGTAAAAGACATTACCTAAATAACAGAACATCTCAACGTGTCATTAATGTATAATGCGCACCTTTACAATACATTAATACGAATTCTGTTTATTGGCACAATTGAGAATCGGTGCTGGACCGGTGGGGAAGTGGACGGCGTTCGTTGGCGAGCGGCCCGTGCGTTTGAGCGCGGGGTGCGTGGTGGCCAGGGGTCGGGCCGTGCCGGGCCAGCCCACACCTGTCGGGCGGGCGGGCGCGCAGGCGACGGCAGCTGGCGTCCGCGCCGCGCCGCGACACCGCCGCTATGCTAATGCTGCGCCGGTGCGGCGCGGCGGGGAGGCCAGAGCCGGGGCCGGGGCCGGGGCCGGCTGGGGCGCACGTGCCGGCTCGTTAGCCCCGCCAACCCCACGCGCCGCCGCCGCCGCCACACTCACTGACCACCCCCACAACCTGCACCGTCATGGCGCATATGGCCCTCCGAACGCCACTCGCGGGGGAGACAACGAATTGGGGGTTCTTTTCGACGAATGCGCACGCATCGCGTTGGAAAAGAGACGTTCTAGCGAGGTAATATTCATGTTCTACTGACGAAGTAAGGTACGATACACTCAAATATTTTTGCAAGATACAGTCAAATAACAATGCTAATGCAATAAAAACAAACTACACATCTGGGTTTTTATTTTATTAAACATGTTTATAAGAGGAGCCTTGGGGAACACCGCTAGCTGGCAAAAGTCGGATTAATCCGATCTTAAAATGTCACATACATACCTCATTCTGTTTATAAGCAAATATTCGCGAAATGAAGTTCTATTAAAATTTACAACATACATCTTTGAAGTCAGAAAAAACGTATACGCTGTGATAAGTAGGAGAATGCCAATTTCCTGGTGCAATAAATTACGAACGCAAAGGGATCCTGCGGACCATGGCCCCCTGGCCATTCCTTGCTCCTCCCGCCCCCCAAAGTCTCCGTTCGGCCACGCAACACGCACGTTTCCCAGAAACGCTCAATTATGCATTGACCTAGACACAGCGGCGTTTTGTTCGCCCGCCCGCACGCACTCCCACTCGGCGGCACGGAGGATCTCGGTCTCCTCCAGAAAGAGAGACACAGAGTCCCCGAAAAAATATCCCTTCTTTTTATGGCGGAATTCAATTTCTCCCACGAAACATTACCGCCGCGGCGCATTTCAATAGTATTAAACTCTGTTCCAATGTATCAGGGCCATATAAACTTCGAGTGGTCGTGAAAAATAATCTACCCGGGCAATCCGAAGGCACCCGCCTCCGCGCGCAGAAGGCATTCTCTTTCTCTCGCCCCTCCTCTTCCACATCGTAACGGCGTATCTCAACGAAACAACACAAGACCAAAAAAAAAAAAATGTCATTCCGAAAATATTCCGCTGGCATGTCGCGCAGTTTCCCTTCGCATAAAAAAGAAAATGAATCAGCCGTCTGGAAAAATGAAACAAAGAACTCCCTTATCCTCTTCTATCATCTTAATTAAAGTTACCAATTTATTCTTTTCAACGAAGAGGGTGAACACGAGGAGTGACATGACAACGAGACGTCGAGATGGAACTGAAGAAGACATCGGGGGCGGCGCCGGGGGGAGGGGGCGCTGGGGAGCCGGCGGTGGGCGGGCGCACCTCTCCACCAAATTAACTATTTAAAACATTCGTTTCGTGAAATGAATAAGTTAGGCGGAGGCGGAGGCGGAGGCAGGGCGATGTGGGAACCGCGGGCGGCGGGGGCGGCTGAAGACGCAGCCCGCGCGCTGCCTCAGCGCCGCGAGAGCGCTCCGGCAATTTCTGACCCGCCTCGCTTCCGCCGGGACGCCGCCGCCGCCGCCGCCGCCGCCGCCGCCGTCGCCGCGCCGTCGTCATTTGTTTTTATCAGCGGCGTCTGGCGGCGTCTGGTGGCGCCCCACTGGGAGATACAGTCCTCGCGGAGGCGGGGCGGGGCGAAGGAGGAGAGCTGCAAGCAGGGGCGAGGGCGAGCTCCCGGCGGGGTACGGCCACGTGATAAGGAACAAACAAACACGGCAATGGGCGGCGAAAAAAGGCCGAGGGAGTCGGAAGGACGGTGGTCCGAACGCCCAACAGCCCTGGGTGGACTCGGCCGTCGATTGTTTCTCGTTCGATCGATTCGTCTCGCGATCTCTACCGGTCATTTATAAGAATCTTTTGCGGTGTGTTTATCACTATACTGCGATCTTCGTAACTTTGCCCCAGACAGGAATCAGCTGTTGACGGTTTCATCCAATCGGGAGCTTGATCGTTACCATTGTGACGTCACTATAGCGAAATATAAGCTCCCGATTGGATGGACGCGAATCAGCTGATTCCTGTCAGGGGGCAAAGTTATAAAAATTGCAGTATACTGTGAATCACATAACCTCAAAATTTTCTTCAGTTCAACTTCTTTACTGTTCCGATAGGGTCTTCAATTATTCAGTGGTCAATTATGGACACAAATCTTTTGATCAAATAAACTTACATACAGTAAAAGGTTTATCGACAAACCAACGCGCAGATATTCTCAAAACCGGGCCACTGAAAATGCTGCGTTGCGCAGGTCGTTGCAAGGGAAGGGCCAGCACGTGAATTGCCACAGCCTGGTGCGTGGCGCGCCACCGTCGAGAAGCGTCGAGGCGCGGAGAGTGCGGCCGGCGGGGGCGACGGAGGGGGAGAGGGCGCAACGAGCACTTTAATTAACTAACGCAGCGCCAACGGGACACCTCTAATTTCTAGTGTCACGAAGGAATTGTTCTTAAGACGAGATAAGACCAAGACGATGAGGGAAGCGGTGAAGAGGACGGGGCAAGCAGGCAATGGAGAAGATTGCATTGTACAAAAGGCGTCGGGCAGGAAATGAGGTCGGTCTCCCCCGGTGTCTGCCGCGGGTTCCTCCTCTCTTCCTCCTCGGAGAGCTTCTTTGAGCGGCTCCTCCTCGCCGCCCCTTGTCCCCGTTTTCTTAAGGTCTTGTCCGACACCAAGATTTCCCCTGACTATACACACAGAGAAGACACCTCTCCAAGTGAAGGAAATTGACGCCGAGGGTGATAGCATTGTTCTAATGGGTGTCAGGGTGAGAGCTGGCTCGCACCCCTGCAGCCGCAGGCCGGAGAGGGTTCAAGAGAAATGGGGCACATGCGCCCGCACCATTGTAAAGACAACTTTTTTTTAAAATCATAAATGAATGGTTAACGTCTTTACAACTCTTTCGACTAGTTTCGATTGCTGTATGGTTCCAAGTGGTAGTCCAACGAGGTTTCTCAGCTAAATGTTAGTACTTGTGAGAAGGAGAGGATTCAGCCAATCAATTTGGAGGGTGCCATCATAGATTTTTATTAATTAATTAACATTGTTATTATACTGTGTACTTTTGTTGTGCGTATGTACGGCACTTTACAATATTATTTATTTAAATAATTGCATAATTCTAACATAACTCTTTAAATCAATTTTGCCAAATAAAAGAAGGTAAACTCTAGGCCGGGGGGAGGAAGCATGGGCCCCCAAGCCCCCCCCCCCGCCATTGCTTCTATGCGATATATTTAACTAAACAGACCCCGCGTAAATAATAAAACCTTTAAGAATGCAACCGCAATTTTCAAATCACAACTTGAAAAACTATTTTCCAACTTGAGTGACATCATCCCACTCTCCCTTATCTTGGTATCATGTATGTAAATTAATCTTTGATCCGGTGGTACATTACGATCTGCAAGTGTCAACTACTTCACGCAAGTTTTCGCTCCCAACTTCCGCGCGCCGCTGTTTTAGCGCGAATGCAGTCGGCCGTCCGCCCGCCCGCCCAGGGCGAGTGGGGGCGGGGGGGGCAGACCGCGTGCGAGCGCGCGCAGCTGCGCCTCCCTCGCTTCTCCTCCCCGCCCCGCCCCCGTCCCGCCGCATAAAACGCTTCTTCCCGCCCCGAAAGCAGCCACTTTGGCGGCGACTAAAGCTTTCTCGGGGAATCCCCGCCCCTGCCCCGCCCCCTCGCCACCTTTTGTGCGAGCCTCGCACCGCCTACCTTGCCGCCCCGGCCCCGCGCCACTCCGCTGCGCCGCGCCGCGCGAGGCAGGCAGGCAGCCCCGTCAAAGGGCGCTTCGCGACCTGCCTCCTCTTCCTCCGCGCGTTCGCGCAGCTGCGCCCAGGCGCCTCACGGCACTCCCAATCACTGCTCTCGTTCGCTTGCGCACTGTCTTACCACGCACTGCGCATCCAGAATGCCCCCTCCCCCCCAAAGACCGACTTTTCGTTTACCTTCTTGATTTATATAACAAATTATTTTGACTTGGAATACAATTTATTGTTAAGTTTGTGATTTAATAACTTGTGATAAATTGATTTATATAACAAATTATTTTGACTTGGAATATAATTTATTTTTAAGTTTGTGATTTAAAAAGAACATAAGCCTGAGGATGAGGTAAAGAAACCTCGAAACTGTTGCTGGATGAATGTACATTAAAGTTTATTAATATTTAAAAAATAAAGTCTGTTTCAATAAAATTTGACCAAATTAAATACAATTAAATATTTTTAAATACAGACTTATATATGATAAATAATGTTCGAATTATTTAATTATTTAAACAATAAAATTGTCATATACACAGTACATACATAGTAAGCAATGTTATAACAAATATGTTATATAACAAAAATCTACGATGATCCCCCCCCCTCAAAATGATCGACAGGATCTGCCGCTGTCCACGTACTACTGTATTAGGACTGAAGTTTCGTTTGCACCAGCGATGTTCAACATTACGACGTACCACCACATTCAATCTGTCAATTACTTACACCTGTAACTACAAACACAGACGTAGATTAGATTATCATTGGAAAATATCAAGTAGAAAGCAAAGGATTGATTTTGGTAGGTTTTCTTTTGTAAATTTCACTCATGTAGATTGGAAACAGACTTGCGGAAGAACTAGAGCTACTTCCTTCTAAAAAGAGTCAAATTTTAAAATATGAATTCATTTTAAAAATTGAAAATGGACATGTGTACACCGCCATGTGGACATGGTGGAATTGGCGCAGGTTGAAAGTTAGCAGTGTTAGTGGTACCGGTGGTGCTGATGGTGGTGATAGCAATGGTGGAGGTTGTGAGGCTAGTGGTGGTGGTGATGGTGGTAGCAGTATTGATGGTTGTAGAGGTGGAAGTCATAGAAGCGGTGATAATGATGATGGTAGTAATAATAATGGTGGTAGTGGAGACGATGGTGATGGTGGTAGTGATTGTAGTGGTGATGGTAGTGGTATTGGTGGTAGTGGTGGTGATGGTGGTACCGTTAGTGATGGTGATGATGGCAGTAGAGGTGGTGGTGATGGCGGTCGTTGCCGTCTTCGTGACGCGTACTGCCAATAAAAGCCAGAGCAAAGGCGAGGAAGGAGACGAGTGTGCGGTGGTGGCGGGCGTGCACTTGGCCGACGCGGTGGCTGCCACCCGCGCGGCTGATTGCGGACGCTGCCGGCGCTCGTAATGCGGCACAAGACGCTCATTTCGCCACGGCAATAAAAGCCCCCGATACAACATCTGTCTCTTCGGCTCCGTCCCGTTCAGCGGCGCCTCCGGTGTGCTTCAAATCCAGGGTAAGAACAACATCGGCCACAAAATGAAAGAGTATACACACCGACTTCGGGACCTACTATTTTCCTTAATGTACATCACGTCCACTTTTTCACAAAACACACGTACTTTTAAAAATACCACTTACGACAATGAACGCAGTGTAACATTGAAGATTCAAGTATCGTTTTTCGAGATTTAACGGCGAGTCACAAGGCTTTTTCTCCCCCTCCTTCACAGCCACGCCTTAATTAAAGATGCAAGCTATCTTTATCGACCCGTTTCAATGCGAGACCCTAACTTCGCGATTATCACGCTACGATATTCACATACATAAATGTTAATTCGGAGAGGGATGGAACAAGGCCGCCACGGCGCGAGGGGGGCGGGGAGGGGTGGGGGGGGGGGTGAAGGAGGAGAAATTCATGACCCATCCATCACACGCCACCCTTCCCAGACAGGCGCGTGGGGGAGATTTTTCCGCGCCCTTCTTGGCGACACGCGGACGCGGCACAAAGGGCGAAGGGCCTGCGGCCGAGGGCGCGCGGACGCGTGAAAGAGGCCGCGTCCACACGGGGACCCAGCGGCGGCGGAGACGCAGCGGTGGATCCGGAGAGGGCATGGGCATGCCCCCTCCCGAAAAGGCCTAGAGTTTTCGTTTGTTAACTTCTTTTATTTGGCGAAATTGATTTAAATATTTATGTTAGAATTACGTAATCATTAATAAATAATACTGTTTAGTATCATTTATACACTATAAAATAACATACAATGTAATAACTAATGTTGATTATTTAGCAAAAATCGTTGATGGGCAGATGATCGGCTGGGTACACCCTGGGAGACTGCGATGAGTAGACGGGGAGGTATTTACTTTTGTTTCAAATAGTAGTAATGCAGTATGGTGAACTGGATTCCAGGTGCCATTCCGCAGAAATTCAAACCCTTCCGCTCAGACAGCCTGTTGGGGTTGAAGTAGTGATGCGACAGCGATAACAAAACATCCATGTTCAAAATTAAACCATCGTTGTACATCGACCAAAACCATCGATGTTTTTAAACATGTTTCAAAGTTGGTTCAGTAACTTATACCATGAAATTGTGCAGCAACAAAATTTAATTCGACAATGTCCGTCTTTATTAATTTATAATTAAGATTTAGAATAAAAACAGAGTTAAAAATAATAAAACAATGAACGTTCGATGAAGGAAAGAAAGTTAAACAGCGTTCGTCTGGTTTGAAACATAAACTGACTGGGATACCATTAGTTATTATTGCATATTTCAACAGTTACAAAAATTGCTGATTATGGGAATTTTTTATTCACAAACAGTACATCGGAAATGATACGAAAACAATACACAAAAAATGATCTTTCTATAAAAAAAATCTTTGATTTTTGGTCGCGATTGTTTAATTTTGGACATCGATGTTTTGTTATCGATGTCACTACATGACTTGCAAGCTCCTCTTCGTCTGCGGGCAAGGGCTTCGACTTCTGCAAAGGGTAGAAGCGGAGGAGGGCGTTCGCCTGCAGACGAAGCCCTGCGCGAGAGACGACAGCGCGTCCAACATCGACCGGATCACCGCGAGCGCATTTCAAACGCAAACTCCTTGGCGGGCAATTCGCCGGGGTGAGAGGGGGCCACCGAACAATATAATCAATCTCTTTAGCAGCGCCCGCTCACAAACGCGCGAGCGCCACCGCGCGCCGACACAAAGAAAAACACGACCCGAATGAAAGAATCCGGCTGCAAAGGGTATAACGGGACCCCGAGGTGTTAGCGTGTGTCTCGAACGAGGGCGGGCGGGGAGCGGAGGGGGATAATGAGTGAATTGATTAAAAGAAGAGCGGGGATCGCGGGCTTTTGTGGGGGGCAGCGTATTCAGGCGAACTCTCCTTTCCCCTCTTCCAAGTGCAGCGCTCCTCACGGTCTGATGGAGGCACCCTTCTTGTAAAGTTGCGCTTCAAACTTTGCGGTAAATAGGCCGCGAGTACTCAAACAGTACCGAGCCACATCACAAATATTAAGTTATGGGGAGGAAAAACGGCATGTCTATCTTAATTTCATAATGAATGAACTGTGTTTAAATATCTAAATAATAATATATAATAATAATAATAATAATAGATTGATAGCAGAATCATAGACAATTTCCAATTTCAGAGGGCTGCCTGATGTGCCAACAGATAACAATTATAGATATTAAAGAAAGAAAAGAGGCAATTAAAATTGATTTTTTTCTGGCCGTGCCACACCAAATCAACAATTACATTGAGAAATCCGTTTACACAAAAAATAAATGGAAAAACCTCACAATATACGACCATAAGAATTTACAATAAAAGGTTACCCTCATCAGGGAACTCAAGAATGGGAAAACTTTTTTTTTAAGAGGCAATTTGCATTTCCCTGCTCTTAACTTTGACGCCACCATTATCCAAATACTTATTTATTATTCTCTCAGAAGCCAAGTTTTATACTTCCAAGTAACCTTGATAAATTTCTGTAAAGGGAATTTTGTTAAATTTGATCAGCACCATCAATTCATTACTTTGTAACCTAAGTTTTCAACACAGAACGCAGCTTCAGAAGACCACCTGACAGGCCGCAGCCGCCCCTCCCGCCGCGCCGCCGCGCCGCCCGCCCGCATATCTCCAAGTCACTCGGGTTCACGGCGTTCAGCATGCGGGAGCGCCGAGCCAGCAGGGAGCCTAACGATAGGGGCTCAGGCTCCGCTCGAAATTTCAATTGACAGCGCCATAATTCAACTTCTGCCAAGTCAAACGCCGGAAGCTCCAGTTCCCAAACATAAAGTCACGTGAGGCAGACGGACTCCTCGGCCTTGAGACCCCGCGGTCGAGACTGAATAGGTCCACGATTCTCAAATTACGCTTTCTGAATGGATTTCCTTGCTCCCAAACATCGCCGGGTTCATTGCGATGGCCCCGTGCAACGGTATGCGAACGAGTAACTCGTCCGCCGGTTGTGACCGGCCGAGGATGCAGGAATCGGATCACGTTTCACGATGTACACAGTAACAACCGCGCACGGGCTAAATGGCATTCGTGCTCGCTCTCTATCCTCTACCCTTCCGAGGAGCGAAAATGAAGCATTGTCGCATACGGACCCGAGAGTCCATTGTGTGTCTATCACAATGACACCCAAGTTCATGAATACTGCCAGCCGTAAAGTGCTCCACCCACCCACCCCATCCGCTGCTCTCCACCTGTTACGGCAGTGACCTCTCCCACGCGCGGGTCCGAGACATCTCGCATAAACGTCTCCGAAGCTGTAGCGAATGCGTCGACTTCCCACCGCTCGCGTTGCATCCACACACACACACACACACACACACACCACACACACACACACACGTGCAGCGCTCTCTCTTACACACACACACACACACACACACACACTCTCACCCACATTCATACATCGACATACACACACCCTCACACATACATGCATAGCCTATACTCTCTCTCTCTCACACACACGTGCAGCGTTCTCTTACACACACTTACATTCTCTCTCTCTCTCTCTCTCTCTCTCTCTCTCTCTCTCTCTCTCTCTCTCACACACACACACACACACACACACACGTGCAGCGCTCACTCTTACACACACACTCACTATCTCACACAGAAACACACATACACACACTCACACACATTCTCTCTCACGCATACACACTCTCTCACACATACACACACTCTCTCTACCACACACACTCTCTCTACCACACACACTCTCTCTACCACAGACACTCTCTCTACCACACACACTCTCTCTATCACACACACTCTCTCTCTCTCACACACACTCTCTCTCTCTCACACACACTCTCTCTCTCTCACACACACTCTCTCTCTCTCACACACACACGTGCAGCGCCGTGAGCGTCGGCGGGAGCGGTCACGCAGCAAGGCGAGCAGCACGAGGCGCAGCAGCAGGACCCCGCTCCGCGCCGCTCCGCGCCGCGCCGGTGGCAGGAGCTGCGGGGGCTGGCGGGGGCCACTGACCCGCATTCCACGGCGCGCGGCGGCGGCGGAGACTGCGCGCGCGGGGCGGGGCGGGGAGCGGTGGAGAGAGAGAGAGGTGCGGGGAGACGCTCGCGAGAGCGGAGGGCCGGCGGCAGGGCAGGGCGCGATGTGTACAATACCAGGCCCGTCTGCACCAATCACTTCACGCCTCGCCACAAGGGCCCTCGAGGTGACGGGAGGGAAGCTATGTGCGCGCCACGGAGGAGGCGGCGGCGGCGGCGGCGGCGGCAGCGGCACTTTGCGGAGGGCCCGGCGCGGCGCGCCGCGGCGCGGCGGTGCTCGAGTCTCCCCACGCACTCGACACGGGCGGTCTCTCGTCCGCGTGTGTGTGTGTGCCCGCTGGCGGGCGGTGGCGCGGGCGGACCCGCTCCCCGGGGCAAGAGCGGCCGTGAGAGGCTCTTGTGCGGTATCCCGGGGTGTAATTTACTGGGAGGGCGGCGGCGGAGAGCGCCCGTGGAATTTGCACCCGCCGCCCGTCGCCTTCCGCCCTTGGAGGGCGGAGCGGAGCTGTCGCGGCCAGCAGCGGTGCTTCCGCCGCCGCGACGCGCGCGCGCGCCCGCCGAGAGGAGCCGCCGCTCGCGATGGAGGAGCGATAGAACGACCGCCCCCGCACTCGACCCCCGCGCGCCGATAACGACGCCGCGTAGGACGCGCTGTCGCCCGGGAGGGAAAAACTTGGCGCGCGCTGCTCTGGAGGGCGTGTCTACTCGCCATCTCCGGACGGGCTCAGGGAACGACAGCTTCTTCATTATGTTGCTTCACATCTACTGAAGAACATCCTATCCACTCTCTCCCTCAGCGTCAAGTTCCGATAAGTACAAACACACATTAACTTTTTTTGTTCGTTGCATCTTTTGCGCCACACGTCTCTTAGCCCCTTTTTGAGCATTGAGCCTATGCACATTGGAGTAATCCTCTATTAAGCTATTTGTCATTTGTCTCATAATGTCGCAGTCAGTTGACGCCTTCTACCCCATTGGCCAGGAGCTCAGTATTGTTAGTAACCGACATTCCCAGACGGTCACCCATCCGGTATTCCGTGTTGCCTCGAGTTACTTCAATTCCGTGACCCCACGGAGCGTAGTTACGCACTTCAGGCAACGATGTCGGCATTAGATAATTATCTTTACCATATTCACCTGGTTACTGCAAACATCCAAGTCACTCCGCCAAGCGCGTCTTTCAACTATAAGAAACTACGTCGGACACATTCGAGACAACAATATGTTTCAACGTTCCGCGATTATCTCTCCTCGCTTGCCACCTTTCACTTCAACAATATTTTTCCGTCGATCTTATCCACGTCCGAAACCTCGCGAGCGAGAGAGAGAGAGAGAGAGAGAGGTCTTGCCCGCCAGACGTTGGACGTATGGAAAAACAGGCGCAAAAATGTGTATTCGCTTTCGAAACGTGGCCAGCGCATTGAGAAACCGTCGCTGCTGCTGCTGCTGCTGGTTGGGCCGAGGCCGCCGCCGCCGCCGCCGCCCACGGGCGGGCCGCGCCGAGCCGCGCGGGCCCACATGTGAGGAGCGCGCGCTCTTATGTTTATATATGTGTGGTTATTTTTACTGCCTCTCTCCCCCCGCCCCTCCGCGCCGCGGCGTGGGGAGGGCGGAGACGAGAGTCCGGCGAGGCGCTGCCAGCGGCGCCGGGCGGCGAGATGGAAAATGAACGAGGGACGAAAGCGGAAGAAGTCGCCTGTTACAGCCATCAGACCAAGACTTTTCAGTATATGGAGAACTACGAAGCAATGAAGGCCTGGAAATATTTTCAGCTTTTTTTTTTTTTTTTTAAATATGGGGAAGTTTTAATCTACGAAGCAATGAAGTCCTGAAAACTTGTTGAGAGTATTTTGACACGTGATTTATTTTAGCAATATGCTTTGACATAAGCATCATTGGAGCATTTTACTGATGATCCAATATATGTCGACACGGCGGGGAGATGAGAAATGAACGCGAGACAAAACGAATGGAACGGGAAGCGGAAGAAGTAGCCTGTTACAACCATCAGTATAAGACTTTTCACACACGTGAAGAACTACGTACGAAGCAGTGAAGCCCTGAAAACATTTTCAGCGTATTTTGACAATTGCATTATTTCAGGAGTTTACTTTGATTTATTGCAAAATTTTACTGATGATCCAAAGTATACTGATAGAAGAGCGTTATTGTCTTCTCAACGTACAGCGTCCGAGAACCTCATTGTTGATCTACTGATACACCTGAACTAAAGAGTTTTTTTTTCTTCTTTTTGTTCTAACAATGCATTACAAAGCCTTTCGAAAAGTACCGCAGACAAAGGCAAGCAACACCGAAAGGTAAGCTGTTACCGGTTGCAGAACGAGAGAACGAGGTGCGCTGGCGAACGGTTTCTCTTCAAGTGCCCCCTCAGTCCCCCACGAAGGGGCGGCGAGGAGGGTGAGGACGCCCGACTTACTCGAGAAAAAAGACACAAACACACTTTTTTGTGCGAGAGGCAAGAAGGGGTAAAGTGCGTGGTGCGGTGCGACGCGGCGCGGCGCGGCGCGGCGCCCCGAGTTTGTAAGAGAAACCACATGGGACGCACTGAAAAAGAGACGAAAAAGGCGGGGGGGAGGGGGAGGTCACGTCGGACAAAGAGGAGCTTTCACGCGCTTCGTGCGAGGGATAGCCCCCATGTGGGGTCAAAAAGAATATCGCAGGGCGAGGGGCGGGCCCGCGCCCCCAAAATCCTGCCGGCGCGCTGCGGAGCGGCGGGCTGCGGGTGGGGCGCCTTTTTTTATAAAATAAATATTTCGACAAAAACTGGCCTGTCTCGTGGATGGCGAGTCCCAGCGTCATAATCAAAGGACGCCGACGAGGCGACAGCGCGGCGGAGCGCGGGGGTGGGGGGTGGGGGTTGGGCGCTGGGGACAGCGAGGGGACGACGTGGGAGACACGACCGCTGGAACGAGACTGAATGACGCCCGGAATCCACCGTCAAGATAACTGAACCCGACTGATGATTACAATGACGGTGTGTACTTCTGGTTAGTACTTCTCGTTTTGGTTGATTAAGCACTAGCAACCTTAATTTCTTCCACTGTTCAAATAATACTACTAATTTTCAAATTTATGTTAACATACCCAAAGAGTTTCTAGAAAGGAGAGGAGTAAAAACAAAACACTTTGCCAACATTTTCTTGAATGCTATCATACATTTTCCACGTAATGCAAACACATTGCTTTCCACTTTTAAGAAAAAAATATTTTTATGTTTCATTTCAACAAAAATTTTATTTTGAGTGTATACCTGTAACTCAATGTGACTGGAGCCACCAGAAGAAATGATCATTGTGGCTCAGAAATACCCCTAATTTAATCAAAATTAAACGGGAATAGATATTTTGGGAAGGGATGCTCACATTTGGGATTTAGTACGTTTTGAATGATTCAACTTGTTATTTAATGTTTTTTTTTTTCAAATGATATAATTATCTTTAAATGATCACTACTATTATTAACATTACATTTCCAAATGTAAAAGATTCTTTGTTCATTTTGTTTTAAATGTATTAGTTTGAAGTGTATTCAAAATAAAGACTTTTTTCCACGCGCAAGCCACGGCGTGTATAAATAACGAGCAGGCAGCAATTTAATACTTCACACACCGCAACCGTCGCAGCCCCTCGTCGGAATTCTATAATCTCGCGAGCGAGAAGGCGCCGCGGCACAGCACGGCGCGAGAGGCGGGGGCGGCGCCGACACCTTCGCTCGAGACGGGGAGGCAACTGGAACCCGCGCTAATTAATTGGACGCTTCCGTCCGTAAAAGCAGACATAAATAACGAGGCAGCGCGCTCACGCCGCGCCAGACTTCCGCGCAAGTCCCCGGCACGGGGAGGGGGAGGGGGCGCGACGCTCGCGCACCAGACGCTATTAAGACGAATCTTCGGAACCCCAATGTTGTTCTACCACTTCGGGCCTCCTTACCGCCCTTCACCTACCCTACTTCCCCGTTCCACCAACTCGCTCCACATCCTTTAACTTCCAACTTCATTCCTTCTGCTTCGTCAGCTAGCATTATTTGTCTTCATATAATCATCAGATTGTGTTCTGCCTTCCATTATACATCCGACGCCTTTCCTCGGGCGATCTTTTCCGCCTCCCCCCCCCTCGCTTTTCCCTGTGACGTCGGAAAGCACGAAAATCCCAAAAGCCTTTTAGCTTTTCCGCATCAGCTGCCGCCGCGGAGAAAGAGGCTTGCGGAGGGCAAAAGTTTAACGTCTGGGGGAGCTCCCATCAACGGCGACGCGCCCCGCGCCAATCTTTTGTCGACCATAATTGCGCAGCAAGTTTAAATCGGCATGTGGTCCTGAGAGTTCTCTTCGGGGAGGATATACAGCGGGGATGTCAAGGTCTCCTACTTGTGGCGGTGGCACGCTTCGTGGCACCGTGGCATTCCCCGAACTTTTCAGCGCAGCTAGCGTTGGGAAAGGAAACAATCTGTAATAAGCCCGCCGTTTTCCAACTTGGTGGAATCGCATGTAAAAAAAGGGGATGCACAGAAAAATAAAATAAAAAATATAAATAAAATTTTAAACCGTTCTTGAATTTATTTTTATCTCGTACTTCGTGTGTAAATCGTAAAAGCGTTCAGGGTGTCTTTGACTACCAACTGCTCTCTTGCGGAGAAGTGATCACCTGCGAGGAGGGATGATTTCGTCGTGCTACCCGTGCCACGGACTTCTGCCGGTGGCATCGACCTTGATATTACTGATAGACAGGACTTGTGCCTAGTACACAACTTTCGCCACTACTAAAAATGTTGGAACTTGTGTAACAGTTGCTACGTGAAAGAACGTTACTGTGCACATGGTTGCGTTGGGTTGATCGATAAACATAAAGCGGCACTCACTCTCAATAGCTCACTATGAAATTTATTTCGCTGTATCAACGATCTCGACGCTGAAATGCAACGCCATAACCATCTAATTATATCACGAGAGAGCAGATAATAAAATTCGCGGTAGTGTGAAAATAGTACATCAAACAGTCAATCAATCTATCAATCAATCGGGACGGATCGGCTGACGTTCAAGGTAGCACGAGGTTCGTGGTGAATTAGGGCTAAGGCCCGCGATACAACTGCCAAACTGACAATCACGTCATCGTTTCGTTTAGATTACATTTACAAAATGAGTACAAAATTGTTAATCATTGTTGCGACGACATTCTCCGGTGTCTCAGGGCATTAGAAAGAAACTGAACCCAGGAAACAGAAGATACGTAATCTTCCGCATATTTTCCAACACAGTTGTCGCGTACATTCTCAGAGCTATCCCGTCCGATCCCGACACGTAAGCCGTTTACGCACGATAAGCCAGATTAAGCAATTTATCTCCTTCAAAAAATAACGAACTTCCCTGAGAGAACTGTGGGTAGCGGTTCTGTTTTCAGGTCGTAACTTGGGAAGCCAGGGACAGAAATTTCGCACTAACAACAGGGCGGCGGCGAGCCGGAGCGCGCGGCGAAGTCCCTGGAACTACGGAGCTGCTAATGGAACTAGTTGGCAGAAGAGGAGGCGAACGAGAAGGAAGGTAGTAGCTTTGAAAATAAAGTTTTCCTCCGGCAGCGAGACGCTCTATGTACTTTGCGCAGAAGTTAATAGCCTTTCCCGCCGAGGCGACGGCGGGGGCGTCGCTTGAGGAGGCGTGCGGCCTCGCCTCCTCACCACACCCCACTCCCCCGCGGCCAAATCCTCAGGCGCGGTCCCAGCGCCTTCCGTGACAAAGACACCGAATTCGCGCGCACCGACATTCGTTAGCAGGAACGTACGTGAACACCCACCACTTCTCGCAGACGCCTACTCAAACTTACAAATAAGTTCAATGGGAACAGCTCGTAATTTCAGAGGGAATGAAAAAGAAAGATAGCGAATCCAGTATTCTGATTTGTTCCATCTCAGCGAGTCATAAATTACGAAAATCAATCAAATGCAAGACTCATTTATTGATATCGACAAATTCCCGGGCGAGCCCGCGAGGTCGGCTCGTCGCACAGATAAGCGGCTGCTGTGCGGCTGGGCGCTAACGAGCCGACGGCTCCCCCCCTCCTCCTCCGCCGCCCCCCACCCCCATCCGGGGGCAGAGTCCCGCCCGATCGACGCGCTGGGGGTCAAGCCTTCTCGCGGCCGCCAGCCGATAACCCCAATTCTCGGAAATTGTCCTGATAATCCCATATTAATAATCGCCTTCTTCCCAAACAAAGACGTACCCACAGCAATTATCGCGGTACCGCATCTAAAAGGAGGCGGTCATGTCTCGTGTTGCCAAAATACAAACACGCGTACGTCGGCATTCTCAGATTAGACGGGGAGGTTATCTTTAGACCACCATGACGGAAATCTTCGTATCAGCTGTTTTTATTCACTTACCGCCCAATTATGCAGATAGCGTTGGATATGTCTTTGTTAGCGGGGAAGAGTTAACTGGAGCGGTTTGAGGGAATTCCTAAGAAATGGAGAAGACTGCAGGAAGATGCATATCGGACAAGCGGGGCGTGCTAGTCTGCCACGTAGAAACGAAATAAAACAAGCCGGAGAAATGGAAGAACATCCAGCAGGTGGAAGAGGTTGCGTAAACTTATCCAGAGTAAAATTAAGTAACTTTTATCGCATGCTCATTGTTGCGGTAACCGGCAACACCCTATAAAAATCTACATAACTTTGAAATATGAACCGACCGAGTAATTCATTCTAGAACTATCTCTTAAACTAACATAATTTCTTGAAGACGAACTCTATTCTACACACTGCTCCTTCTAAAGAACTATTCCTCTGATTCTTTCCTTTCTTTACTTTGCTTGCTCGTGAATATATTAATTGCGTGACAAATAAATTGCCCGATACTTACTTTTAATAATAAAATAGTAACAAACATCCGTTAACGTTCGGGAAACCACCTGGACT
Organism: Acheta domesticus; assembly: GCA_031308135.1. Classification (NCBI taxonomy): domain Eukaryota; kingdom Metazoa; phylum Arthropoda; class Insecta; order Orthoptera; family Gryllidae; genus Acheta; species Acheta domesticus. The sequence goes on from JAHLJT010000631.1 coordinate 238,104,332, forward strand.
CCAAAAAATGTGCTTCAATGATTGCCATCACGACATTAAAATCTGGTTAGGAACATCCTCAAGAAGTCGTCATGTAGGTCGGTGCCAGATTTCAGCATCGAATGGGGGAGGGATTTCGCTACCTCCGGGGTTAAAATCATTCACAACACTATTGGCCATGTCATTGACATGCAGCTTACAATTTCTCGCACGACTAGGGAAATGTTGATGTGGGAAATTATGCAAACAATGATTCGAATGTATCCTGGAATAATGCTCTGGTGATCCCATGTTAGTTTAACAAGTATTATTATTTATATTTAGTTTAACTAGCATTGTTAATATCGGTGTGTGACTGACGACCATAGATGTTGAAATACCCGAAAACATCAATCATTCCAAAGAATAGGAATTCTTTCCTTTCTTTCCGAATGCAAAATAACACACTCCGCCGCGATCTCGGCCACGCTTTTCCGAAAACGGTGGAGAGGCGGCAGTTGGCCGCGGTGGATCGTGGCTACGCCTTGATAAATACGCCTACTACATAATTTGATGCCCTTCCCCACGCGTCGAATGCGTGCGTAATTACTCACGGGGGACGCGGAACTGCGGCCATTGGAAGCGGAAACTCGGCCGGCGACAGAACAAAAAACGCGCGGCGGTTCTCGCACACGCGCGTTTCTCCACCAACACACACACACACACACACACACACACACACACACACACACACACACTTCGCGCAAAAACATTTAAGTGATAGAGCGTTGCTGAATGGACTCCAGGATTCGAAGAAACTTCGATCGTAAATGAATGACGTGGATATGGCAGAAAAGAACGCGGAAGATTGTAGTTTTTTTCATACTACCAAAATCATAAAAAAATAGGATAAATGTCGCGATGTTATTAAAGTTCTATTTTTTTTTGCATTAAGAATATTTCTGTATTACTGAAAAAGGGGAAAAACACTCCATTTTGTAATATGATAGGCTGCATCTCTATAAAAAACGTAAACAGCGAGCATTAGTACGAAAAGCGCACTTTTGGGATTTTAGAATGAAATTGTCAAACGAGGTTTCGAAGCATGCAGAAACAGTTGTTTATATTGTAGCTATATTGACGAGCCTTTCTATCGTTCCTTTCTGTAAGGTAATGAATAGCAAGCACTTCTTGTTTACCACTGCAATCAATCCATGATTTGTAATGATACACATGCCGAAGTGAATGCAACCTACAAATAATGTTTATTATTTATAGGAATACATAAACATTTCAGGAATAGAAAGGTCTAGTTTATTACATTGTCTATTTTAAAACACATTTTCCAATTTCATAAATCTCGGCATTATACTCAACACAACTTCGATTATTCATCCTCTTGTCAGAAAATGATTGGATCTAGTAGTTTGTTTCATCATGTACATGAACACTCATTCCAAGGTCACTGGGCACACACCAATATTTCAAATACTAGTTAAACTAAAATGAGATCACATTATTCCAGGATACATTCGAAACATTGTTTGCATAATTTCCCACATCAACATTTCCCAAAAGTCAAGAAAATTTGCACCGGAGGATGGGGGCTCGGTTTATAGTAGAGGCCTTCATCGACTGTAGGTGGCTGAACCTCCCTCCGAGCTGCATTTGTCACAGAGTAATTCGGCACCGCTGAGGAGAATGACAACATCGATATAGCGCAGCAAATTCAGACAGATGCGCTATGTTTAACAAATTACGTGCTATTAATCAAAACAGATGGCGCCCGGCTACTTGCAACACAGACACAAATGCACTTAATCTAACTCAATTATCACGTTACATAAAACCGATTCGCGTGCGCTCACATGCGCGGGAAGGTCGACGAGCAGAGGAGGATCGGAGGAGTGGCTTCGCTGAGGCCCAATTTGGATGCCTCCGCCGACGCATTCGGCCGAAATCCTCGACTTGCACATCGAGATGCAAATAATTCGCGTTTGCTACCAAAGGAACTTCAAAACGCTATTTGCAAAGATCATTCTGTCTCGTAAAATCATTAATAAAACATCGAAACTTCGGGACGCCAAAACCACTCAAAAGAGAGGTGTGGCCTAGAGATTTTCCGACACGAGAGTTATTTCAGAAATGCAGGTTGGACAATCAATATTCCCAAATTTTAAGGCAGAGAAAAAGGATAGATGTATGGGATACTACTTGATGAACCTTCTCCTTCCAAATGACTTGATTTTAAATCACTTGATGATCGCCATCCCTCATTGTAATTTATTAATCATATTATTGTAAAAAAATGCGACATTTAAAATATGGGCGTTCCATCAAAAGTTGTGAACAATAGTGAGGAATGCTGAGATGACTCCCTGTTTTGCTAGATATAAATATTACTTCACAATCTCTACAATTCTTCCCGTCAATTTTTGTCTATTTTCTTGTCAATTCTTGTCCACAATGCACATTTCCGTCTGTATTCATAATTGAACTTTTTATGGGTTAGGGGAAAGACTCCAGAATTTAAGAAAAGGTGCACACAATAAAAAAACTTCCCCTCACAGTCATTCATACACACTTTTAATATGTTTTATTTCTGTTAAATAAATGAATGAGCCAGAGTGGACATTGATTTGCTGAAACAGATCTTCCTGACTTTTCCCGGTTTTCCGTTGCATTTTTTTTCTTTTTTCTTTTTCAATGACAAGATTTATAGAATATTTCGCACTATTTAAGAATATATTGAAGCAAGACTCGAAACTAATTTGTCAGGTTGCTGATTTCACCGTGATAAATAACAAATTAAAACAAAAACTCAACAAACAGAAATAGAGCAAAAAAAAAGTTTTAATAATATTTTGTTTTATATCCATGTCTAAATTTTGAAAATTGTAACGATTCTTTCACATGTCCTTTGATTTTTTCCCCTGAGCATTGAAATTCCCTGATTTCCACGATTCCCAGACAGAGTCCACCCTGCTATGATTGCGTAGGCTTCCGCGGCCGGAATTCATGTTGTCCAGGCTATCCGGGATGAGCCGCGTCGTCGATTTGGTGGCTGACGTTTCGGCCAACTTATTGTGGCCTTCCTCAGAGCGTACTGTGTAACGTCGGCACATGCCAGCCAGATTTTCAAACGGCCGGGCACGGAGGCTGCTGGACACATGGGATAGACAAAGGCACTGAAAAGTGGAAAATTCCTTGCTACCCCCCGTGACGCAAGAGGAGCGGGCAGGGGCACCGGACCCAGTGCGCGACATGTGGTCCGGCCGGCCTTTAGAGGGCGGAAGCCGACCGCCAAAGTAAGTTAACAGAGGCGGCAGTTCGTCGTCAGAGCACCTCGTGAGTAGACGTGCATGCTCGCCCGAGACGGGAGTGCGGTCCTTGAGGCACGGCGTGTGCGAAACACGGTGTCGGCCACCGGCGCGGTAAAGCGGAAGGTGGGGGATGCACTAGCCCTAGGGACGGGGAGCAGGCGCGTGGGAGGTACTGGCGAACATAACCCCAGAGCTGTAAATTTGTACATTCTGTAAATAAACCAATTTGTACATAGAGCTCGTGTCTGTGTCGTTATTTAGCTACCACGACGCCACAACTGCTGACCGTGCTGGCCACGCAGAGTAGGCGGAGAGGCCGAGTGGCCGGTCGGAGGGTCGCAGGGCCGGGCAGAAGGCGAGGCGCCGTCACGCGGCGGGCGTCTGGGCGCGGCGCGCCCCACTTATCGCCAGACGCGGCGACGGCGACGGCGAAGGCCGCCTCCCCTCCGCCCCCCCCCCTCGCTCGCTCGGCACCGTGACGCAACGCCACCGCTGCGTAAGGACGCGCGAGCTGGCGGCAGGCGGTTGCGGCTGACCAGCGCCCGCTCTCACAAGGCGCGCCCTTCCCAACACGCCCTCAACACACGACGAGGAAGAATCAAACACCTGCCTTCATTTTATTGTAGACCCAATACCACAAACAACACTATCTTCAAATTCTGTTTTTTTTTTTTTTTAATTTCTCTTACGCTCAAGTAAGAAGTAAACATTCACAAGGTGCCACGCCCACTTCACTCATTTTCCAATAAAAATGAAAGTAATGAAGTAGTATAAATTTTACATTTTTCAACACAGTCCTTAGTTCAAAGAATAGAGAAACTAATCGAGCACTTTTCCTGGAAAACATTTCAGGTAAAACCAGTAAACTCAATTTTCGCCAAGTGGGCATGTCATCTTTCGAAAGCTCCTCGACTACGACATTTCATAGAAACCGCAGACGCGTCACGACCACACATGCGTGTTCACCCGTGATGGAAAAGCGCAAAATCACTTGGCCGTTCCGCGCAGATACTGGCTATCACCGCCCCCCCCCCACCGCCACCGAGCGCCGCGGCAGGGGGATGGGGGGGGGCGTGGTAAGAGTCACCCCGAGGCGAGTGGCGCAAGCGCGTCCCGCCGCCCGCGTGGCGTCGCGACGCCGCCGCCGCCGGCCCCGACCCCCGTGCACCTTGCACCGCGCCGCCGATAGCTCCGCCGGCCGGCCGGCAGGCAGGCCAGCTGCTGCCCGCGGCCACAAAGCGCGCCGCTGCGCTAGCCTAGCGGGCCCGTTCCGAGAAGCCGCGCCGCGCCGTGCCGCGCCCTTATCTTAATGTCCCGAGATTAGCGGCACTCGAGCTGCGGAAGAGCGGAGTTTGATCCATACATCACACGCGCGCGCGCTCCATTCCGATGCTTCGTCACTCGCCTTCGGGGCCCGGGAATTGTGCTCCGATTTAAATACGGTGGGGCTTCAAGGTCACCAGCTGCAAGGAGAGGAGCACTGTCATCCAGTTGTCACCTTCGTTACTACTTAAATGGTCGGTATTGAAGCTCCCGATTGGATGACAATATGCTCCTGTTCTTCCAACTCCAGACTAATGACCATAGTAGTTGACTTGCCAGGGATCATCAATCAATCAGAGCGAAGGACTGGGAGAGGTGGCTCCGGGCATCAAGTCATGTCACTGCAGAGCCTCTGAACGGGGGATCCTAGGCTTCACTCCCGACGGTTGGCAGGATTTTCGACTGACATTTAGCTTGTCAGCTGGGTCGAATCCAGTCGCTTGAGGATGAGAATTCTAACGGTCGGCTGCTGTCATCGGTAGTTTTCGGTGGTTTCTCCGATCAACACCAGGCGAATGTTGGAGCAGTACCCTAACAAACGGGCCAGGGACCGCGCGCGATCTCTCCTTCCTCTTCCTTGTCCTATCCTCACCTCTGACTTAGACACACCCTAATATGCACTCCACCACCACACATGCCGGGCGACTGGTCGGAAGCTTAGAGCTTGTCGCGGCTGGGGCGGTGCCCAGCTGGTGGGAGATACCCAGAGGCGTATCTAGGTACTCAGGCGCCCATGGCAAGCATACAATTTGCGCCCCTGTGGGGATGCTCGAAATTAAGCCAGTTATTGTTTCAATGGGTATACTGTAAATAGCGCCCCTTGTGAGTCGCGCTCATGTGACGTGCCATGCCTTCCATATCGTAGATACACCACTGGAGATACTCGATTGTTGATCCCCGCTAGGCGATGCGACGGTATGTCGGCGCAGGATCTCGCCATCCAGTGGGGGAAGACCACCGCCACCTCTCGAGAAAAAAAACAACTTCCAGTTCACTTACGGGACTAAATGACCTTAGCAGTTGACACTCTCGGAATCGCTAACAAATCAATCAATGCGAAGGAATTATCGGCGACTTCTGCGGGCGGGACTGCTTTGCGCGGGTGGGTGGGAGGGGGTCCTCACCCCACCCCCACCCAGCGTTGGCCTCCACGCCGCGAGCGCATTAAGTAACTTGTCGCCGAATGGTGACGGCGCCGCTACGATTTACAGCCCCTGCCTTATCACCCGCCTCAACTCCCACCCAGAACGCGCACTCTTTTTTCTTACTCCGATACACTTGCGCCGTAATGGCTGCGCTATCTGTGTCGCGTATCAACATCAACACTGCATTGTTTTCGTATTCAGCGTATTTATTTCTTTTCCTGTGCCTTATTACACATTCGAAAGAATCACGCACTCACGGCAGGGTACGTGAACGGTTTGCGTCAAACGGCACCGAAAGAAAATATTACACAGTTGTCGCTGACAAGGAGTTCGATTCACTTTTGAACGAGGTACAAGAAAGACTGAGGTAAATAACGAAATTATGTTAGTATATAGTATTCAAGTTTCCTGCCTACTGTGAAAAGACAAACCAAGATACGAATATACAACTTCCTTTGAAGTAAATGCATCCCCAAAAGAGTAATGTTTGAGTTGATTGTTTCCTAATCGATATTTTTGTAATTAGTTTCAAATTGAAACTACGTTCTGGACTAATTTTCAAAAGAACTTAAACTAAGGAAGAAAAAACTTTTTAAAAACTGCAATCGGAAACAAATTCAAGTAACCATCATTCAAAATCGAGTAATTTCCGCGCAAAATTACTGCTTGGACGAACCTGTACTGCCAACCAGTCATTTTCCGCCCGCCCCGCGCCTTGCTTCGAGTGTGCGCAAATATCGACTGTTTACCGAGGGAACGCCCACCTGCACGGGGCTATCAGCGCGTTCGATCTGGCCCCGCGCGCGCTGCATTTCTTGTCATATCGCTGATGGATTAGCGCGCGCGAGAGAGCGCCTTCGCCTTCGCTGGCGCCTCGCGCGGAAAAGTGTGCCGCTCGCCGGGGAAACCGCCGCGCCGCACCGCCCCACGCAACCGAGGAAATGTCGCCGCCGCGATAACTCGCCAGGGGCGCTGAAAGCCGCGTCGCTGATACGGAGACTTAAAGTGCCAATAGCCGCCGATACAGGAAGATCGATGTGCCTCGCGATGGCCTTTCGAAATGCAACTGCAAAATGCACGTAATCACACTGCGGAGATCAAGTTCCTAATGAGATAGTAGACGGGAATAATCGGGGCAGTCAACTCGTTGTTGATACAGTACAAGCAAATACGAGTCAAATCATATGAATGGATCAGTTATTGCCACAATGTTCGTAGGTCACTCACATATTGACATTATTATGATCATTTGAATATAAGCGATGCCTCTCTTGAATTTTTATAGCTATTTTGATACGAACAAATGCAGAGTGAACGGAAATTTGATGCGATTTAATTCGCATTCTCTTTTTCTTCTGAGGGATATCATTAAGTCGAATACAAAACACTTTTACACAACACTCAAGTGGGAACATCCCATAACCCAGTAAATATAATCAGATTACTACAGAGTATTTATGATTTGAAAATTAGAATGATCCTCCTATATAGTAATTTCCCCAGTGAAAACAGTGAATAACTTAAGTATTGACACAAGTAGGGGGAATATTCATACTGCAACGTACAATTAATACTGCTGATTATATTTAGTGAGAAACATGATGTTGTATTTTCCGTTTACCTAACGAAGTCGACCAAGCTAATTCTTTTGCGATATAAAGAACAGTCCGGCCATCCTGAAGGACTGACTACTTCCATGATCTCGTAAATTCATTAGATTAATTGACACGAGTGAAACTGAAATCTTTGCAGATAATATTCAGCTCAATAGTAGGGGGGAAAAAAGACATGATAGTCGGGATGAGACGCAACTCCTACTATGATACGAGCGGCGAAGTAACAACAGCGTCCACGGTGGCCGCCCGGATTGGGGTTGAAATGCGCTCGCTTTGTTGAACGCGGCAGTGCGAATAGGAGAAATGGGGGGAAAGAGAGGGAGAGGGTGAGAAGCGCGGGGAAGGGAAATCACTCATGGGCTTCGCACGTCCCCATAAACATGGCAGCGTTCCGCCCCGCCCCGCCCGCCCCTTTCGGCCTTCGCGAAACGTGGCCGAGGCGAAAACAGAAGCGCAGGGCGGGGCGAAGCGCGGCTCGAACCCGGTCAGAGGTCAGCGGGTACGGCCACGCGCACAGAAGGCGCACGGCGGCCCTCCCCCCACCTCCCTCCCCGCCACCCGCCCCCGCGCGCCGTACGCACGCAGGCCCCGAAATGATAAAAAACACGGCCCATGTAACATGGTAATAAACTGTAATTTTCTGTATATTAAACGAATGTCACTGATGGAAACACATCGGACATGCAAATCGGAATTTACGAGTTCTGTAATTAGCGTTGAAACCTATGTGCTATACGGCATAATAATAAATTCTCGTCAAAGCTACATGTAAACATATTTAGTCGGAACCCTCGCGGCTGGCTCGCTCGCTTCGCGCCCCGCCCCGCCCCTCCCACCGCCCGGGCGCCGCCCCTCGCGCCGCCCCCGCCGCGCGCACCTGCTCGCGCGCTAAGTGAAGCCATCGGGCGGCGGAGGAGGGGAAGGGGGAGGGGAGGGGGGAGACAATGCACGCGCGGGGCGCGCAGGGCGGAGGGGAGGGGGCGGCGACGGCACTGCGGATCCATCTCCTCCCGGGCGCAAATCTAATATTCACAACACATGGCATTAATGTTGGATCCATGTATTCACATCAAATTACACAACGCCGCGCAGAACTTTTTTGTTAAAAAGCTACCTAATTTTATTTTTAACGTAATAATAACAACGAAATAATGCGCTCTCCGGCGGGCACAATGCGTCCTCTTTTAACAACACTATAAACGCGGCGAGGAGTAACGACATAAGTGGGATAAACTGGAACCGATGTTCCCCATCGCAAGGCGGAAAAGGGCACAGCTGCAGCGGGGCCTGGAGCCGCCCGTCAGGCCCGGGGCAGATTAACTACCGCTTTCGCGAAAAAAAGTACACTTTAAGCTTTTGCAGCTCGGAAAACTTTATTGAAAAGAAACACAAATACAAATGAATGAGGTAAGCGTGACATACAAAAATTAAAAAGTAACAGAAATGTAAATGCAACACAAGGCAAATTGTTAATGAAGCCAAGAACATTATAGTACCATTAAACGCAAAAAAGAACACTTGGCACTTTCCACAAGATAAAAACACATGGCAACGAAAACAAGACCCTTTAAGGCTAACCAGGACATAGCGTATGCCTGCCCTTGGACGAGCTAAACAACCTTCAGTGCAGGCACGCATTTAGCAGTATCTCTACAGTAATAAGAAACACGGCTTGTGAACTGGTCATTTTGTAACATTCAAAATATGGAGGAAGATGATTAAAGAATATCAAATGAAATATAAATTATAGTAGTTATTATGCAAATTAATTAGTACAATGTGTTTCGTTCATTTACACTGTGAATTTAACATGTGCCGTTTGAACGCAGCACACGTTGCTACTAGCTATTTCCGAATTTCAGAGAGAGAAATTTTGAATTTCGCCGGTGAATATTCCATGAACCAGTTGGTAAGCACGTAAGCAACAGACGCAACTGCCACGCGCCACCTGCGTGGAAGGGCGTTAGGCCTCGCCCTTGCACCGCTTCCAGGGCTGGCCGCCCGCCGCCCACGCCGCCCAGTCGCCCGCGGCGGCCATGCCCATGGGCATGCCCGAGGGGCCAGGGCCAGCGGCGGCGGCGGCGGCGGCGGCGGCCGCGCCCCACTCGTGGTCGGGCAGCGCCCGGCGGCGCCTACCTGGGTCGCTGTTGTCCACGCTCTGCTGGGAGCCGGGCTGCTGCGAGAGGGGCCCCGGAGTGCCCCCGGAGCCTGGCGAGCGGACGTCGTCGTTGCCGGGTCCTGGGTACGACAGCGACGACGACGGCGGCCTCTGTAACACACAACGCACGCACACGTTAGGCTGCGTTATTCTCTCTAGTCCTGAAACAACTTGCCCTCACATTTTCCGGTTCTAGAGAGTTGAGTTGGTGGTTGACTGGCATCCTGGTGGTAGCGGCGCGTATGTAAGCTGAATTGTTTAAGTTGGACATCGACGTGAATAGGGAGGATAGATTGTGGAACAATAGGGCGAGAAGCGAGTCAGCAAGAAAGAAGCAGACGATTTCGGTGACGACCGGCGCGAAGACGGATTTTCGGCACGGAAGTCAAGGGGCTACGAACTGCGGGGCCATCGTTTCACAACGCCAGACAATTCGGTACCGTGAACCTAATGCATGAAATCAAGCAAGAGAATTTTATATTGTTAATCTCAAATTCCATTTTTAATAAACAAAATTATTGTTGTGCCACGTTGTATGTAATTCCTTCGGAATATAAATAATTTCAGACTTCTAGGCTTCTCTGTATAGAGAGCATGAGAACCAAAGAACTGAGCTAGCATAGTAAATTAGCAAATAAAAGGTAAGACAAAATCATTATTTTATCACAGATTTCACACAATTCAACAAAATATTAAAAGAAGCCTGAAACTAAATTGCCAGCTGTCCGATTTCGCCGTAATAAAGTACACATTAGAAAAAGTACTCAACAGACAGAAATTGAATAACAAGTAATGCTGTACCATTTCTAGTCCTTATAAAAAATTATCCCTCCCGTATCAAAACTTTCACTGACTTAACGACTCTTCCACAAATTCCCTGATTTTTCCTAACTTTTCCAGAGCAATGAATTTCCTTGATTTTACTCGGTTTTCCATGTTTTCCAGAAAGTAACCACACTACTTCACCCACGAACAAATAACAAACTTTTTCAAAATAATGTCCAAGAAATGATCACACTCCTCGAATATTCGAGGCTATGAAATTAGAAGCAATTTGTGGCAACTACATGAATGATAATGACATACGATTTTGGAAAATCACTTGTCCAATTGATGGCTAAATGCCCAGTAGTTATTTAAATGGCTAAATCTTTCTTCGCAACAGCTGGAATACTGGTTTGTCATTCACCTAATAGATACAAAATAAATACTTGCTAACATTTTAAAAAGTATTTCATTGAAACGTATTCTTTGGATAAAAATAATGTGAAGAGACATGAAGACTTGTTTAAAAATAATAAAATAAAAAGTAAACTAAAATTTCTTTATTGAAATATGTTAAATAAATTGCTCTAATGGCTCTTCCGGTAACATTTGAAGCAGTCACAAGCATGATGTTCAGTGCACTGGATCACATTCCTTACATGAAACTGTAAGCCCGTTATTCTTATAATGCATTTTAAAAACTACAAAGCCTCTGGTTTCTAGATCCCTTTTTGTGATTACGCTTATTAGAATCACATTAGTTAAAAGAGTTCCTCTACCGTGACTTGCATTTCCACTATTCAAGTATCGTCTTATCTTTTGTTACACACCCTGCTTGCAATAAGCACACGTTCCACATTTCGCAAGAGTGAACATATGTCCGGCGAGAGTGTGATGACTTTCACAATGCAAACTCACAGACTGCAATCTGCAACTAAATTTAATACAAAATAATAACAAGAATTAAATAACCGTCTTCAAATAAGGCGAGGAAGAAAATCGTTCTGTATATCGGACGATGACATCACAATTGCTTGCGTCCAGTTACGCTAGTGTATTCGCGCAGATGTGAAGATCAATAGTTGTTGATTTTCCCACATGTGGCTGAGCTTCACCGCAGCAAGGTTACTCGACTCACCTAAAATGAATGGCCTCTTATTTCGAAGAATGAGCTCTGGGAACTCAAAGCAACAACCGACCACGCGATAACCCCCGCACTGCGCCTCACCGCAAGTACTTTCCATGAATATTATGTAACTAGTATGGAACAAGTAACACTTGAGACCTGACCGAAAGAGGACCTTGAAAGGATATCGCAACAATGCTATGTTATTTTCCAGCACTCCCCCTAACAAGGTACGAAAACTGTATGTAAATGACGGCAGATCTAATCAGCTACTCACAACTTCAGAGCAATAAAACGTTAAGCGCACAACGTAAAGCGTACTAACATCGCAGAGGCCGGTGCTTAAAAATTCATTTAAAACGTAAACGTCACAATGTTTCCAGAGTCAGCCCGGAACCCCCATTGCCATCCTCGCATACAACACTTCTCTCCGGATCCTGGAGCTTTGCCATGCATGAACTACGTGGAGCGAATCCGAGAAATACAACTTACGAATGCACAACGGTCACGTAAACATACAACGGAGTTCAGAGTGAGGAGTCTAGACAGACTACGTTCATGACTACATCGTCCACATCCTGTAAGAGCACACGCATTTCGGAAAAGAAAAAATATTGTTCAACTTGGCAGGCGTTTGAGAAAGACGCAAGAAGCTTCGTTAAAAATCGGAAGTTGGTCTGCAGCCAGAGAACTTCTTCGTAAGTAAAACCACGCCGAAATAAAAACTATACGGGCGGCCAATAATTTATGTTTCACGGAATCGTGCGTCACAGACTTCGAACAGCACACACGCACACACACACACTCACACACCTCCGTCCCTGCCCCCCAAAAATCAACAAATAAAAATAAACCTCTTCCTAGTGTGACTCGCACGAATACCTGTCAGGCAATATTCTATCTAATCTGGTTAAAGAAATATTTAGATGCAGATTTAATAATTGCAGAACATTAATTATTTTTATTGTCTGAATAACTGAACGATTAATTATCAAGTAAACTTTAGCAGCACGTCCAAACATTCGCGCAAATATTTTCTGGGACAGCATGTTTTCTTCATTACGTATAAACATTGAGGTGGCAAAATAACTGGAAAAGTAAGAATCCAAAATATGCATATCTTTCGAGGAGAAAGCAGTATTTTAGAAATATGGAAGCAGGCATATTAACGCGATACAGTTTCCCGATGACACTGCAAGGAAAACTATACAGAATGAACCGTCAAACGAGAGCCAACAATACCAACCCCAAAGAAGTTACTTCACAGTTCTGGTGCGTCGAATAAGTCTGGTGACGCCGATGAGACTGGTGAAGTGGATGAGGTGGATGAGACTAGAATTGGGGGAGGTTGGGAGAGGGGGATGAGGTTGGTGAAGAGGGTGAGGCTGGAGAAGCGGGTAAGGCAGGAAAAGTTCGAGAGGCTGGCGAAGGGGATGCGTGTGGTGAAGCGGGTGAATCAAGTATGGTGGGTGAGGTTGGTGAAGCGCGTGAGGCAGGTGTGATGGGTAAGGCAGGTGAAGCGCGTGAGGCAGGAAAGGTGGGTGAGGCTGGCGAGGTGGGTGAGGGTGGGGAAGCGGGTGAGACAGGTGTGATGGGTGAGGCAGGAAAGGTGGGGAGGCTGGAGAGGTGGGTGAGGGTGGGGAAGCGGGTGACGCTGGTAAGGCTGACGAGGCTCCCGAAGCGAGTGCGGCCGGTGAAGCGGGTGAGACAGGGGAAGCGGATGTGGGTGGGGAAGCAGGTGACGCTGGTAAGGCTGATGAGGGTACTGAAGTGCATGCGGCTGGTGAAACGGGTGAGACAGGTGTGATGGGTGAGGCAGGAAAGGTGGGGAGGCTGGTGAAGTGGGTGAGGGTGGGGAAGCGGGTCACGCTGGTAAGGCTGATGAGGCTCCCGAAGCGAGTGCGACTGGTGAAGCGGGTGAGACAGGTGAAGCGGATGTGGGTGGGGAAGCGGGTGAGACAGGCGCGATGGGTGAGGCAGGAAAGGTGGGGCAGGCTGGTGAGGGTGGGGAAGCGGGTGAGACAGGTGAAGCCTGATGAGGCTCCCGAAGCGAGTGCGGCTGGTGAAGCGGGTGAGACAGGTGCGAAGGGTGAGGCAGGAAAGGTGGGGGAGGCTGGTGAGGGTGGGGAAGCGGGTGAGACAGGTGAAGCCTGATGAGGCTCCCGAAGCGAGTGCGGCCGGTGAAGCGGGTGAGACGGGTGAAGCGGATGTGGGTGATCCGACGGCGCCGTCCCACCCACTTGCGCACGCATAAATCACGCGCCGATCGCTGCTTGCTCCGCCCGATCGCCGTCGGCGGCGCGGCGTGGCGCGGCGGGCCTTCCGACCGTTACGCGGCGGCGGCGGCAGAATCGCGCTACGTCATGGCATCTCGACGCACTCTTTAAAAACCATAAATCACCCGCGCCGGCCACTCATTCATCGCCGCGGCGCCAGATAAGAACAAAACTAGCTTAAAATCGCATTTCCCGGGCAATTAACGAATCAAAAGGACTCCCCTTCTTTTTTTTTTGTTCCTTTCTGCGCGGACGCCTTGCACTCTTTACTCCTTTCTCCGCAGCACGATTCATATTTAAAAAGGAACTTAGCGCCAGTCACCTCGCTTTAATATGAATGTGGGAGCTCTGCGTGGATGTTAGTATAGTAATTTGTACGCCACAACGGGTAATTTCACATTAATTATGTGGTATGCGTGCGCGAGCTTAATCACTCACTGCATGTCGAGCCCGCACCGCCCGCCAACAATTCCGACGACAGTCGTTTCTCGTGATAGCTTCGTCCTCGTCTCTCGCCGCCCTGCCGCCCCCGCCCGCGCCCCCGCCCAATCCGCGGGCTAGTGCGCGCTCGCACGTCCGCCCTCACGCACGCGGGCGGGCGGGCGGGCGCGCCCCGCAGGGGCGAGGATGGGGCGGGGCGGGGAGGGGCGGGGCGGGCGGGGCGGGGGCGGTAAGGCGGATTGCGGCACTGGGCTCGCGCGCAAAAACCCCGCCTCCGCCCCCGCCCCCTCGCTGGGGGGGGGGAGGGCGACTCGGCGCGGCCACGCAACGCCGCCGCTGCCATATCGATTGTTGGTCGTTTTGGCCGCACTCAGGCGCGCGACCGAGCTCCGGCACGACCACGCTGTGCTCGCGAAAGAAAACCGCGGAAACCTGCGCGTTGCCCGGCCACCGGTCTGCAGCTCGGAGAGCTCGCAAACGACAACGGATGAAGAACGAAATGCTCGCGGAATTGCTCTTGGACAGGAATACATCTAAATCTATAGATTTCCACTTCGCTAATTACGATTCAATGCAGATTACTTTCCTTTACTCCTAGAACAGTTTAAGCGTTTTCGAATTCTTTATTCTAGAATACTAGACACCGGAACTAAACACAAGAATTGACACATTGTTAATTTTTTTCGGTAATTTCGTGCCAAGACATTTCCATCAATTCGTCTTACCTTTGAACTTCCCCTAGTGACGAAAATAAAAAGAGAGAGATGAAGAGGGCAAAATCAACAGCCGGCGATCAACTCTTTCCCTATTGCACGGAAACATTTTAGAACGAGTTTCTGAATCACTCGTTACGTGAACTCGCTCGTGAAACCTCCAGTGACAGCCGCACTAATGAAGTACTATCTCGGGCAGCCATCTTGCAGCTCGGACAACACGAGGGGGGGGGGGGGGGGAAGCGAGCATCTCACGGCAAATCGAAGCAGGGACAGCGGCGGGCGGCACGGCACCCCATGTCGCCCCCGCACTCCTCCCGCCCGCCCGCCCGCGGTCGCCCGGCGGGCGACGCTGCCATTGTCATTGATGGATTGCGGCGGTCTTTTTCTTGACCCGATTCCCAGATAAGCCCCCCCCGTCCCCTCCCCCCCCCCGCCGCCGCCCGGCGTTCCGTGCGGGCAATCTCCCGGAGCAGCCCCTCCGCCTAAGCGGGGGCGGGTTCGCGCTAAAAGGCGCGATCGTGTACTGCGATATCGGCGCAGCGCAAAATACGACGAAAGAACCACGTGATAACACTGCCCCGAACCCTTCAATTTAAAACTTCAGCGATGTTTAAGGTTACTTTCACGACTCAACTCACTGATACTTGCAGAATTCTCAAGTGGTTTCGGTTTTTAAAATCCCATAGGTCATCAAATCTGTGGTCACGGCGTAAAAGTTCTTAAACCGAAAATCTTAGTTTGGAGAAAACCAGGGTTAAATATTATTGAGCCAATGCTTTTTTCCCATGTTCAACGCTATTTCCCAACGCTATTTTGTCGTTAAGGAGTCAACATTTGAATTCGATCGTTTCGTTCAAATAAAATTAGATACTTAACTTGCACTTTCAATACTTAACTCAATTTCGCCAAAAATTTGCCACTTACGAACTTTTACCCCGTGGCCACAGAAATATGATTTTACATTTCATCAACTTTCGCACGTTGCATCGGTCATAATTCTGACACTATTCACCCCCTGAATACAAACGTTACTTCAAGAGGAAAACTGCAGGTCGTGAAATTTGCGATTTGCTCATCCGCAACTCCACGAGCATCAAACAGTGACGTAACGCGCATCCCGGACGGTCATCGTCGCGAGGAAACACGGGTAAAAGGTTTTTCGTAACTTAGTCGGGCTGTGATATGACGTTTTATGAAGTCCATATATTTTCCAACACAGGGTTGCGAATGTTTCAAATTGCACATATTTTACACGTTGCGACAGTTTTGAGCCGCGTGCTCCAAGCAATTGGGCACGTCCTCCGAACGGACAGAAACAGCTGACTGGAGATTTCTGCGTAGAAACCGTAGAAAAATATGCACCCGACAGCTGAAGAGGCTGTGGTGAAAGGGTATCGTCTGCATCCTACGTTAGAGAGGAAAAATTATTAGGATTTCAAATAACCAACGTACATGAAAAGTTCAAAATTCGCTTCAATTAAGCTTATAAGAACACGTCCTTTTAACGTGATTCCAGAGTTTTTGAAATCACCACCTAATATAATAAAATAAATTTCATGTTCTTCAGTTTTCTTTTTCGAGAAAGCAGTTAAATTTAGATAAAGGCATATCTCATATGTTTAAAATGTTGACCTAATGATACACATTTTTGAACACCGATTGCATTAATGTAACTGTTGGCTTTTCGTATCGAGGAATGTTTATAAGCGAAACTAGTTTAAAGATCCGAAGACTTAATCATTTCATTAATTAATAAATCATTTTTTGTAATAGAATACACGGGCGTGGAAGGGGTGTCCTTCTTCAGCAGAGGAGGATAAGAGGAGGCCAACGCTGTGTCAACGCCCGCTGAGGCCATAAGTGTTCGCATCGAATTATTGCTGCTCGCCTGCCAGAAGGACGTCCTGGCGGTGGCGAGACCGTTTGATACCTTCGCTATTTTCTCTCCACACGCCCCCCCGCCCCCCCCCGAACATCCGCACTAGTCGTTTCGCGCTCTTAGTGAGTCATTTTGTGTTTAGCACAAACGGACACTGGGGCTTCGCCATGAAACACATCTAGGGCTGCAATGCCTATAAAATGTATAATTTATTGGCAGACCCTGGCATTCAATTCTGCCCGACGTGTTCGTGAGACGAAAAGTCAACACATGCGTTTTATGCCTTGAAATTATTACAATTTTGGCTCGAATGTTTTCTAATAATAAGATTCCCAGAATATAGTTCATCCAACCTGTTAACTGAGTTCCTTTTTTCCTCACCCATTGCGTAAGACATTGCAGAACTGGCCGTCAAAAATCGCATTGTTGCTTTGAACTTAAAACTCATTGAAACTTTTCGAACGATATGACATTAATCATGTCCTAAATATTATCATATTTTCGACGAATGTACGAATATATTAGGCATAAAATCCTTTCCTCTGGGTATAGAGGAAGTTAGGTTGTTCTCAAGAACGTATGATCGTCCGTAACTCAGAAAATGTGCGTTCTAGACCCTAAAATCCTGTTTTCGCGGCCCCTAGGGAAAATCAAGTTATATTGAGAATAATTATTCCTATTTCTGCGCATTGTAAAGCAGTTTGGGTCGACGAGATCCTTCGGGTGAATAGGATCCGGATGGCAACGAGCGTGCACGATATCAATTTCTGGGGAAAGTAATGACTAATTTCTATTCTGAGCAATTTAATCGCACGGACCCACGTCACCTTACTAACAAGCCCGTCCACATTCGACATTTTACTTACGTACTGGACCTTGCTTTCTTGACGTAACGCACAATTAAGGAGTTGGCCGTACAGAATGACAATGTTTGCACGGGTCCTCGTAGTAATAATACTACATATTTTCCCAATAAAAGGAACCTCATTTATTTCCGAACAGAGGAACTTCTGACACGCTAGTAAGCCATTTCTCGTTGTTTACAATGATCTTGTGCTTCATCCCAGACGCACGTAACATCCACGATGCTTTTTCCGATTATCAGTCGAGGTGTAGAAAGAGCCGCCATCGCCAGGGCTATCGCAGCTTATGGCGGCTCGCCTTTTTCCGGCCGCGACCGCCGCAAAACACCGCGCGCGCTTAAAGCGGCGCGAGGCCGCCATTAAATTAGGGGGAGGTCACGCGTCAAGAGAGTAAGCCCCCGCAGGTGATTATGATAATGCGCCGATACCGGACATGTGCCCTTTTTTTAGGCGTCTTTCGCGGGCGCGGGCACTGTGCGCGCCTGCCATTACCGCGCGTCATTACGTGGGGCCGCGACTTAGCGACGGCCGCTACTGGGGATCCCCCGCGGAGTGGGCCCCCCGGCAGCGCCCGCTTCCGACCAGGGGTGCCACCACATCGACAACAAAACATCGATGTTCAAATTATTTTAAAAAAATCGATATAAATAAAACATTGCCCCCTAACCATTGAAGTTCGTGCAGGCGGATTTAATTTGAAATTCGTCGAATTTATTAATAATTTTAATTGAGACTTTTATCTGGCAAAAAAAGGTAAAATATCATTAGGACATTTAACAAAACTTGGATCGTCTGATTCGATAATTTAAAAATGATATACGCTTCTTTATTGACAAAAAAATATTTTATTTATTTTTCACCCTTGGTCACTTTCGTCTATTTATTCTATTCCCTGCCAGACGAAATTTCTCAAGTTCAGATAATTAATTTCTTATGCTGTCTTATTAACATTACTCTCAGTTATGTCGCACAAAAGATGATAAATTATTTACCCCGTCTTCTTCACGAGATCTTAAAATAGTACCCAATACACTTAATTTAAGGAAACAATTTACCTGATATGGAATGCATTTAAAAGAAATGTGTTACATCCAGAAATATTTTCAATATTTTGAATTAATGAAAATAATAAAATATATGACTTTTAATCTTATTATTGACAGTGGTATTAGTTGTGACCTAACAGAAATGTCAAACACACGGGTTTCGTCTGCGCGCGGAAATCAACCGACGACTGACGTAGTACTTGTCGTGAGTTGTGGCCAACGACACTGCAGGTGCGCGAACCACTTGCATTACCACTCCCCGGAAGGCTCCGCCACGTCCACTTCCACAACGGCCGGCACCGCCGCCGCTGCTACGTATGCATGTCCGTATGTATGTAGCATAATATTAATGGTATTGATTTGGAGTCCCTGGCCATTATATCCGTCCATTGCATTGCCATTTCGTGATTACGCAGCATTAATTGAACTAATATGAACAAATTATTGTTACAGTAGCGGCAGCGCCGGCGGGCGCGCGCGCGCGGGTGGGAGGGGGGTGGGGGGCGGGGTCGGCCGCGCTCGCTTGATTAATTACAGCGCCGGCGTGGGCGTGCGGCGCGCGCGAGGCGGGGAGGCGCGGAGCGGGGGCGGGGCGGGGCGGAGCGGGCCGTAGGCGGAGGCGGCGGCGGGCACGCGTGCGCGCGTCGCACGGGCGAAGAAGACGCCGAGGCGTGCGGCGTCGGAACAGGTGGGCCTCGGCCGCCGCCGCCCACGCCCCGGCTTAGCACCCGCCCGCAACGCCGCCTAATGTTACTGCCTAATAACTGGGCACGAGCCCCGCTAAGCGCCAGGGATCGACCCGGTGCACGTGCTCGATTGATCAGAGGTAAGAGTCCGGCCGGATGGAGTCTCACGGCGCGGCGGGCGCGATAACGAGGGCCGATGCATTACCCGCGCGGCTCCGCCTGCGACGCCCATCTGCATGCATTACGCGGAGACTCCGGTGCCAGCGCAGTCGAAGGGGGCGAATGGGACGCCGGAATTACTCTTACTTACTAAGCGCTCGCTTCACTGCGCGCTTCTCATTACCCACATAACATTAGAAACCATACACGAAGTGGAAACAATTTGGGTAGCCGCGATACGCGGAAAGCAGAAACAGCGAAGATTTCTGACGACTATTTATGGGTTTCCTACTTTATTTTGCTTCGGAGGGGGAGCAGGAATATGATGACTGAAAAAGAAGCACTAGATTGGAGACTTTTTGTTACAAATGCAGTTAAACATTCTCCCAACATCCAATAATAACTTACGTGTAAACATAAGTTCGCGCGTACTACGAACTGCCTAATCCTAGCAATACTGTGCAGTCTTTTTAAATTCTAGTAATGACTACACTGCGTTAATCTGACCATAATTTGGAAATGGTCAGCGTATATTAAGTCGTTGTTGCAATGGTCAAGTATAACGAAAAAATGGGTAAATGACATCACGAGGTAATTTTTATTAGGAACTTTTTGCACATCCTAGCATACAGCTGTCAATAGCTGAATGTCGACTGCTGTAAAAAGTCTCTATTACGGGGTTTTTGCACAGCATAGCGGGTCATCCATAAATTACGTAACGGCATGGGGGAGGGAGGGGGTCTGAGGCAGCGTTAGCGTCGCGTTAAATAGAGATAGGAGGTGCGTTACAAGGGGATATTGAAAATACTCGAAATTTGCGTTACGTAATTTATGAATGGCCCCTAGCCTAAGGCAATCGTCTGCAATCTCGATTTTCTGCGCAAACGCAGAGTCCTATAAGGTCGATAGTGTTGTCGATTGCTGTAACCCCTCCCCCTGCAAAAGAGAGTTTTTGCCACCTCGAACGTGAAGCACTATCGGTCTTCTGCTTATGCGCAGTTCAAGTTTCACATCACTTTTGTGCATCTGCGCATGCGCAGAATATCGATATTGCTTAACGTTCAAGATGGTAAAAACTCCCTCGTATTCCAGTTTAGACCGAAGAACGAGATCGCCATACGGAGGGCGTTGATGCCTCCGGTAGCCCGGAGGCCTGCGCGAGTCTCTCGATTCTGCAAACGGACCACCAATACGACTGCCACCTCCCCCCAGCCGCCAGCGCCGTCACCCTATGTAAATTCCGAGGTGTCAAGAGGATTGTAAGAGGATAATGGTGGGAATTAGTCGCGGCCGGGGCCGGGGCCGGGGCAGGGCGTTGCGGCGGGCGGGCTGGGGCTCGCCGGCTGCCAGCGCCGCCGCCGAGATGGAGTTCGAATTCCTCGGAAGGTGCCGCGTCCACCTGCTCAGCGCGCGCTGAGTCACGCTGCGCTCTCGCGCTTCCTCCAGCGCCATCTTCACCACCGCTGTCACCTCACCCGTTCTTTTTATTGCAATCGGGTTTCGCTCACCGGGAGTTTTTACACGTCTTATAATGCAATTTTTCTATCTTTCCTTCTCAAGGCCTGTCTTCACGATGGAATATGTCACGGGATTTCGCGACGTTCTCAGTTGTACCGCCACGTATCGCATGATCGCGACGGTGTCAAGCAGTGCTTGCGATCACGCGACATCTAGCGGCCTGACGGAGAAAGACGCGAAATGCCGTGTGATATTCCATCGTGGCCATAGGGGCTGGAAGGGCAAAGTTAAAAAAAATAGCACTATAGTCACCACAATGATCACACAGACACACACCAGGAACCTACGACCATTTTCCTCCGTTCGTGAAGCTACTACCTCCACGGGCTGGTGCTCCAGATGCATCGCCGTCGCATGAGTCCTACGGACCGGGCGCCGCCGCTAGCGTCTTTATCCATGCGCGTGATGTACTAACGAGGCCGGAGTGGTGGGGGGAGGGGAAGGGAGGGGGAGGAATGCCACCACCACCGTCTTCGGGCGCTGGCGAAAGCATTCGGAGCGGATTGAGGCGAACGTCGTAAAACGCAGGGGCGAAACGAAAGCGGAACGCGCCGTGCGGCGCCGCCGGCCACGGGGAGAGCAAGGGTTGCCAACCTCGCAAGCGTTCGCCGGGTCGTTAATTTTCAGCTGTCCGCGCAGTTATTGCTCCAACGGTCTGATTCACGTCGAATGCACTTCCGGCACGGAGCGATTGGTCGCAACACAGCAGTGCTATTGGGGACGAACGTGGTTCTAATTGCTCATTTCCATATTTTCAAAATCGTCGGGATGTGTCTCGCTAATTAGAAAACAGTAACACACGCGAAACACTAGGCAGTGAATAAGGCCAATATCTTTCAAGATGAATCCAAATGAAATAAATAATAACATTCTAATTATTTTCCATTCACGATTACAAAATGATTAAAACGAATCGAGAGACAATCGAATCGAATACAATGAGTAAACATTAAAAACGTGACATGTCCATTTGGTAAAAATTGAATTCTTCTGTTGTTTTTATCTGGAATTTTATTTTCTGAAAGAAACATGACATGTCTTACAAAACAATAAGTGGTACTCTATTCGTTGAGTTACAGACAGAGTTGAAAAGTGTAATATTTATGATACATTTTTCATTTTTGTTGGAAAAGAGGGACGTAGACGTGTCACGTTTTAATTGTTTGCTCCTCTTAACATCTTACTAAACGTAAAACAGGCTTTATTGTTATTTATTATTATAATTATTATTTTAATTATTATTAATATTATCATCACTATTTTGACGTATTTCTCCCCCTATACATGCTGAGACATCTTTAATTTGGATCCTATCCTGGATCTCAGAAACCTCTCACATCATTATCATTATTATTCCACTAGATCACGAAAGATGTTGAGTCGGCTCAAAATAAAATCTCCTCCAGGTTCCAACCAGCTACCTAAGGAGCAGATCTAGGGACTATCGGTGCCTCTACAATACTTTGCGCAAAATGTGGGCTGTTCCAAATAAAGCAATTTCTTGCACTTACCAGTCTTTTGCATTACCTGGGAGTTTAGACCAGTATTATTATTATTATTATTATTATTATTATTATTATTATTATTATTATTATTATTAATACAC
The DNA here is from genome assembly GCA_031308135.1 of Acheta domesticus. NCBI lineage: Eukaryota > Metazoa > Arthropoda > Insecta > Orthoptera > Gryllidae > Acheta > Acheta domesticus. Next base: position 238,126,936 of record JAHLJT010000631.1, read on the forward strand.
GTTATGGTCCCGTTAAAATCCCACCGAGTGTCACTCCACGCCCATGTTCCTGAGGCCACGTGGCGCGTGTGGCGTGTGGTGTGGTGTCGGCGCGGGCGGCGCGGGGCTCGTGTGGTTGCTGCCGCGCGCCGCATCAACGCGATTCGCAACGCCAAACGCGGCGCGACGCGCGGGCGAGCGGGCGCGAGGGCGGGGCGGGGCGGCGGTGGGGCGGGGGCGTGCACGGGCGCAGGTGGGCGGGCCGCTCCCGCCCACCCCCTTCGCCGCCTCGCTTTAACTGTATTGGATTTACGGGCGGAATAAGAGCCCCGGCCGCCGTTAAACAAAGACGCGACCCTCCGCTGACGAGCCTGGAGCGGCATGCTGCTGACACACGGCCTTCGCGCGGCTATCCACGACGGGTTTTCGGGCGTGACGTCTTCGCACTGTCACGGAAGGCCCGCGTGCTTGTTCATCAATGCCTCGTGCACAGGCGATTCTACACATCACTCCATATTTCTAATACCTCACGGGATGACGTCCCGCTTGACGTACAATGAAAGGTTTATTTACATCAATTATGGAATGTCTGAATAACACTATTCTAAAACATCAAACACTACCACAATTGTAAAATTAACGGACAAAATTCACAATTTATTTATGAATATATACTCATTCAGTTCCCTGATCATCTGAACGCTAGCAGTAAAACAAGAAATTAATAAAGCTAATTGATGGATTAGAGATAACACATCGAGAATCTAACTACCCGCATTCTTTCTGTTATTTATTACCCGTATTTTCCCGTATGTTATTATTTAATTTCGATGATGCGCGATAATTCAAAACCAAATCAAGCAGCATAATTTCGGCGGCACGAAAAACTACAAAGCGAGACGCGTCAAAATCACACCGTTGAATGACAGAAGCGTGCATGACAAGTCGTCCTGTGGGCCACAGCGCGTGGCGTGGCGAGGCGAGGCGTGCCCGCACACGCGAGCCCGTGCGCGCGGGCGGCCGTCCGCGTCCGCGCGCGTGCCTCTCGACTCGCCGCGACGTGGCAACGCCGCCGTGCGCCGGGCGACGTCACGACGGCCTGCTGTTCTTGATTTATTAGCCCCTGACCCTGTTAAGGATCCCCGCGCCCCTCGCGAGCGGCCGCATCGGCGGCGCCCCGCGCATCGCAGCCTCCTCCGCCGTCGCCCCGCGCTCGCTCGCACCCGTCCCCGCCCGGAAGGCTCGCCCGGGCTTGACCGGCGGCCCGTCCCCGGCCTTTTTATTCCGAACGGTAGCCCAGCGCCGCCGCCTCGACACACGCCTCCCCGCCCTGATTATATGTTTGGGGTTGGGGCGGCGGGAGCTGGTACGCCCCCTTTGGGCCCTTCGAGGAAACGGGGGAAATCGAAAAGGGTGTGGAAGGTAAGGGGGGGGACGAAAAGGTATCGGGCAGATGGCCCGCATTTTCTTTTCCTGATAGGCAAATCGAATGAAGAGACCAAAACTAATACTTTCAAAAAATGTTGTCTGGAACGAATATTTTCAAAAATATTTGCCCAAAATCATCATAATAATTTAATTAATACGTTACACATACTGTTTCGGAAATAATATGCGAATTTACGAGTTGCCATCGGCTGCACTCAGACGACGTTGGTTACCAATCTGTTTTCAAATCAGTTTATGGAAGCGACTCCGCAGCTAAGATGACACAAAAACACGGCATCGCCTTCACGGGAGGGGGGGGGGCGAGAGAGGGGGCGGGACGGTACGGCGCGGCGCCGCGTGGCACGTGCCCCACGGCCTGCCCCCCTCCCATCCTTTTAAATCGTTACTCACCTGGCCGTTTCCATGCCAACCCTACCGACACAGACGCACGTCCCTGCCAAACCGCGCCCCGCCCCCCTCCCTCCCGCGCCCGGCTGGCACTCGCAGCCGCCCTCCCGCCGGCGCGCCCGCTTTCGCTACGCCATTGGTGCGAAAGCAATTGTACACCATCATTATTAAGTACAATAATTACGTCATGCTCCACCCCCGGGGCGCGGCGCGGCCGAAGGGAGAAAGAGTGAAATTAACGCCAGCTGACGCTGGGACGCGCCCGCGCGCCCGGCTGCCGAGCACGTGCTCTCGCCCCTTCCCCGCCTCTCCCCCCTCCCTCTCCACCACGGGCGCGGCGCGGAGGGCGAGAATCAATCGCAGCACTAGCGGAAAAAAGGATGCAAAAGTAATATGGTGAGTTGGCATCTAAAATATCTAATGAACAACCAAAACGTACGTAGATAATACATTCCAAGCTCGAGATTTATCAATACAAAATATACTATAAATAAGATACGCTATGAATTCCTTGCAGACCTCAGAGATGACAATTTGATCAAACGAAAATAGTATGTTTTCTTTTAAACGAAAATAAAACAAGACGCAACCGAATTATACGAAAGAGTATGAACGTTCATGTGAAGCATTATGCGGTACAGCGGTCGCCATACTTTGCACTTGACGAAGAAAGAACAAACAACAACCATGTATAGAGAGACACCCAAAGTAGGGACGGGTTCCACAGTCATTGATAGGCTACTGCTGACAGCGGAACAACAGGTCATGTCCATGCGCTGAATTCGTCAATGAGTGCTTGCAGTTGGCGCAATTGTAAATGTCTTCGGCACTACCTCCCGCATTGTCAGAGTCCGAAATGACGTTAATTTTTTTCCAAGCCTGTCAAACTGGTTCCTTCTTAAACTAACTTCTCCACAACTTACGATTCGGCACTGGGCGACCAAGACGTGCGATTTGAACCCAAGAGATTCGCCGAACGGTGACACTCGGAGCGAGCGTCAGTTCACGGGGGCAACGCAGTGCTTTCCGGCACCGCCCCTGCCTTATCGCGGAGCCCCTAGCCTAGAGTCGGGCGGGCGGGCGGGAGAGCAAGCCGACGCGAAGGCCCGATCGCGCGCTAATGGCGTTATAATTGCGCTCTAAGCAGGCGCTTCCGCGAGAAAACGCTCGTTACCGCCGCGCGCCGATTAGAGGCGGCGCTGGTGGCGGCGCCGAGCGGAAAGAAAGCGCGCCGGCTACGCAGGCAGGGCCTTCACCCCGGGCGCACCGCCGCCGCGGCTGCGCTACGCACTGGGCATGCGACATCCACGGACATGCGCTCAAAACATCAAGGTTTTTGTAGAAATGTCGAGGTTTTTAACGTCCATTTATTAAAATTCGATATTTAAAACGTCGATTTATTTAATCCGACATTTTAAACGTCGATCTATTTAATCCGACATTTTAAACGTCGATTTATTAAATCCGATGTTTTAAACGTAATAAACCTAAAGTTTTAAACGTCTTTTTACTAAACCCAATGTTTTAAACGTCTCTTTACTAAATCCAATGTTTTAAACGTCTCTTTATTAAACCCAATGTTTTAAACGTCTCTTTATTAAACCCGATGTTTAAAACCTCTTTACTAAACCCGATGTTTTTCCAAAACCGATGTTTGTGTTGCATGTTTGTACATTTTCTACTTTGTGTTTGTGAATGAACAAACCCAGGGAATATAATTTTGTAAAAGTTGAACTATGAAATAACCAATACTACATCTCAAGTTTATACGACATATACTTACGACCTCTCTTTCTTCTCTCAATCTACAGCGAAGTGAGCAATCTCTGTCCAAACTGAGATGACCTAGACCGTTCAGGCTTTCAAGCTCAATTTTTGAATGCAAATGTTAATATTTTTTAACTTTCTTTTATTTAAATCTGAATTACCAATTAATAAACCGAAAATTCTGATCCGTGCGAATATTTCATGTTGGAGATTACTAAACAGTTTTAAACATCGATGTTTCAAAATATCAATGGTTTGGGAACGATGTATTATTAATATCGATGGCTAATTTTGCACAATTATGTTTCGAAACATCGATGGTATGTAGTCGATGCTGCATCCCTACCAGTCACATTTTCCCCACCCCTACCATTCTACATTTTCCTCACACCAAAACGGACATCCCGGCTTAAAAAACACGGAAAACACTCGAAAGAACGTGAACCCCATTAAATATTTTAAAATGATTTCAAATAAAATAACAAAACTCATAATGTAATATATCGAAACATTCTTAATATCTCAAATTTAACCACAACGGCATAAACGTTCGAAAAATAACTAGTGTAGAAAATAAACTAACAATAAAATTTAAACTTCATTTGCTTGTATTGACAAATTAATTTCATTACAACCGGCACCCACAAACAAATACACGGCAACATAAGTATAAAATGAACGTACAGTAAAATGCAAACTTGTTCTGCAACTTTCCTACATGTTGCGCATTTACTTTATTACCCAAACCTAATCACATTAACGCCAATGAAAGTTACTGGTAATTATTATACGAGTTAGAAATCTTCGAAATGCAGATGGGAGTTAATGCTTGGGGCATTAAATAGTATATACTTATAAATACTGAATGTATTTCAGTTTCATTTATTGTAGAATGATCAAAATTAGCGTTTTATATAAATTGAATTTTAAAAATCTCAAAAATCAAACGCCGAAAAAAAAACACAAAAATAACTATCTTTTCTGCCCGTTTTTATTCCAGGGCTGCTCGAACGCTATCTTTGGGTCTAGATTGGCCGCGATGGTCAACCTGCCACCCTGCTTTTTTCTAGACTAAAACCGATCGCGCCCTAGCACCTCCTTCCTGCCATCGCGCTGATTCGCCAAGCAGCGGGCCACTAGGTCGCTGACTTGAGCAACCCTGCTATGTCTTTATCACCCTCTCTTCGTCTCAAAAGGAGATTATTCCATGAATGATAATCAATACCCAATTCATGTTCAGAATAATCTATAGAATTTATAGAATTATCAAAACCCATTTCATGTTTACGATAAATTATTTAGCGGCCTGTGACGAAAACGAACGTGGTGCATTAAACCATCGTAATATGACGGAATTTATGTGCATTTCATCTTATGTGAGGATTAAAATAGAATCATTGAAAACAAAAACACATTTTTATTACATTTTGTAAGTGATCATTAAAACTCAATGTCTATCAAATACAAGAATTATGTAGTGATATTCGATTCATTCACTTTAGTTTTTAATGAACACTTGTCCTGTTACGTAATATATGACGGTCAAATCAAGGGGCGCCATTTGCACATCTCATTCACGTAACAATCAATCTCTTTTTAGGATGACACCATGCGTCTGCGTGAGTCTGCGCGCTTCACGTGCGTTCACATCCAAGGAAATTATACCTGAACGTAGCCGTTAACGGCCGCTTCCCACGAAACATAATTCAATTAGTTACGAAAACTACAATTTAAACTTCATTTTTTACCTAATAACCCTTATCTGCGTACTCAACCATATACCCATTAACCGGTTGGGGCGATTATATTATTGTCCATCTTTACCTAAGCCAACAGTCCCGAAGCGGCCACAACCAAGATGTGCCTTTGGGCCTTCCCTCCAGATAACCAACAGGATGCGCGCTCCCGCCCCGCGTGGAGCGACGCAGGAAGGCGCTGAATTAAGGCGAGCAAAAACCCGTGATAAACTCATAAACATCCATGTCAGTGCCCCTTAAATGCTTCCGTGCACGCCGCGGCGGCGTGAATCTAAATGCATTTGCTATCTACTCCGGACGCACCGTCTGCGAAATGCGTACTCGTAAAAAAAATAACTTCCACTTTCAGTCCCATTTTACAAATGCTCTTCCATCTTGCAACTAGTGTAGTTCCTGAGTTGCGATGACTATCTAAGATTCTCATGAAACTGAGACGGTTAATGTGAAATGAAAATAATCAAAATAATGTACGATTGTTTAATAATAAACTGCACTATCAGCAAGCAGTATCATTTAACGTTAGTCACATCAAAAATATAATTTAAAAAATATCTATTTCAAGCGCGTCATTGTTCTTCGTGATAAAAGATTATAATTAATCAGCCATATTCAATCGTCTGTGGGACGTTTAGCCACGTCCCCGAAGGGTATGCCGGCATGATACGAAATTTACAATTAAAAACGCAATTAAATGAAAAGTTATATTCGAAACGCACTAGTACGGGAGATGTTATTGCAACAAGGTACATCCCGTCAATTGCCTCATCACGGAAAGTTTATCCTCCATCTATGTACTAGCTACAGAGTGACATGATAAGGGAGAAAGATAAACAAGTATTTTTCTCGCACACGCAAGTACACCTAAAGCCATAACTGGTCATGTAGACCAGATAAAAATCTTTTTACGAACGGTTCTTTACTTTCGTCACATAATACAAGTCAACGTACATTTTAGTCCTGTGGCAATAGAAGATCGATTTCTAACAGAAAACATTCACTCCATTTGACATTTAGCATTTAAAAATAATTTAGGTACCAAACTGAAAACATCCCAGCCAAGCGGGAAGCGGCGCGGCTGGGCAGTCCACATATCACAGAGCAACACATTCCCTGCCGCATGTACCCCACATTTAGTAGCCCAATTTTTACATCAGCGCCGTAACGGCGATAAATAAAACACGCGTCTGAATAAATAATGCGCGCCCCCAGCCGCACTATCTAAAACGGATGGCCAGCGCCGCTGGGCCGCTAATAAAAATTTCCGTTGCGCGCGGCCCAGGCCTTTGATGCTAATGTTCTGATCAACATTGGCAGACCGCACGGGACACCGTGCTTCACCGTTTTCTGTCCAGCCCATTAAACAGGTCGCGGACGTGGCGGCGGCGGCGGCGGAGGCAACGGTGAGAGTGGAGCTAGCGAAACGGCGGAAGGAGATGATGCATGTGGTAGAAGAGGACATTGGTGACGGTGGTCGGTGGAGGATTGAGGCTTATGTACTGCATACAGCTCTGGGGCACCAGCAGCGAATCCACCACGAAATCTTCAATCATTTCAGTCCAAAGTGTTAAGAAACATTGCTAATGTTCCCTGGTACGTTCGAAACGACGTGATTCACAGTGATTTTAAAATGCCAACAGTTGATGAAGAAATTTAAAAAAATGTAGTTGTAAATATCTTTAAAAACTAGAATCCCATACTTGCCATACAATTCCATGCAATTCTTTAGTCACAACTTTTTTAGATAACAGTTTAGAATTAAGTCATCTTAAACATTTCAAGGCTCTGGATTTGCCATATAGATTGAGAAGTTTTGCTATACGTATATCAACAATATTAACGGACAGATATTAATGAGGACCTTCTTCAATAAATGTTAATAACTGTAAATTAACAAATTTACTAATTTTTCATGTGTACCACCAAATTGTAAATAAACGATAAATATCTTCTTTTTTTACATGAACGCTCCACTGGACGAGTTCGTTTCTTGTTCTTTCGATGAGTTAGTGTTCGGAGAAAGTTGTTAAGTTTTGCAACTGAATGTGAATTGAACAAAAATCGCCATTAAGCGTACTTCATCGATGAACATACCAACATACAGGAATATCGCCATAAAAATTAACATGTTTACAACAGCAGAACATCGTAAAACTATGTTATTTTTTCAATAATTCGCACACGATCTTGCAAATTTGATTTTCAAAATGTAACATGGCACAAAGAATTATTACAAGTACAAAATTAATTATTTGTGTGAAAAAAAAACAACAACAAAACTCACAGATCAGCCGTAGGAAGTCACAAAGAAGCTGGCACGAGTGTCATTCAAATTTAACGTGTTTTTATTTGTTCCTTGAGTAGTAAGCAGTCTAATTTCGAGAGTTGCACCCAACTGCACCGCTGAACAGCGGTTGCCCGAGCAGCAGTATGCACATACACTACACACATACACACACACACACACACACACACACAAGCGCGCCGCTCAGACATTAGCCTATCTAAACGGAAAAGGCGCAACAAAACGAGCGCGTCCCTGGGACTACTATTATTATTATAATGTTTTTCGTACTTATCGTGTAGTAATGATGAGGCTTTCCGAAGCGCGCGGCGGAGATAACGCAGCGGGCGGGACGAGGGTGGGAGGGAGGGAGTACCTTGGGGTGGGGTGGGGAGCGCGGTAATTAGAGCGGTGAGCGAGGCGCGCGGCGCGGCGCGGCGCGGCGCAGCTGTCGGGAGCGCGAGCGAAATCCTGGCGTAAGCTCCTGGAAGGCGCGGCCGCCCCGAACGCGCCCTAAGACGACCTTCGTTCCGCGCCGCCGGCCAGAGACAGGCGAGGGCGCGCGGCGCGGCGGTCGGGGTGGCTGACACGCGGAGTGGGGGGGAGAAGATACGGAAAGTGAAATAAATGTTTAGCTGCGACACTGCAAACGGAAAGTGAAATAAATCTGTGGACACGGAGGTAAAAGTTCAAAGTCAATTTTTGGCGAAGTTGGGTGAAGTACTGACACTACAAGCTAATTATCTATATTTTGTTTTAGTAAAACGACCGAATACAAATGTTGCCTCCTTAACGAGAAAAAAGTGTTCGGAAATAGCGTTGAGCATAGGAAGAAGCGTTGGCTCAACAATCTAACTCTTGTTTTCTCCAAAGTAAGGTTTCTGACTTAAGAACTTTTACCCCGTGACCACAAAAATGTTTAGCTGCGACACTGCAAACGCAAAGAGAAAACCGATGGTGCGGCAGGAGATGCGTAATGATGTCACAACTGTTGACAATTGCAGAAAGTTAGGTGCGTTCGTCAAAGTGCGGAAACAGCCAGGTATTCCATTTTTATGCTCTTTCCTCTCATGGTATTTCTTCAAATGTACATATAAGTTGCGGGCCCAGGATGACTCATTGAACACCTATACGTATTACTTCTTGCTTCATTTCTTTGCTTTCTTACATCACTTCTTTAGATGCCATAAAAAAGGACTACCTCAAAAACATTGTTCTTCTGGAAACAAGTGATGAAATGCGGTTCTATAATTAACTTACAAGCTGGAAGTTTCTTTTAATTCAAGTAGTAACTGGTATTAGTACAACTGACTAAAGAACTTATCGACGTCCTACTGTAATAGGATAATTATCACCAACACATACGCTGAATATGACGAATTGACTCTATTTCGTATGACGTCAATTAGCGATCGGATGCGTAAAACCTTACATCAACTAATAGAATTGCAGTCCACGTTTGTACAACAACTCAGACCAAATTCAAAATTTCCCAAGAGATCGCACTTCTTCACACAGTCGCGAGAGACAGCAAAAGGACAATCGGCGCCAAGCCACGTCACCCGGTGGAAGTGCAGCCCATCGCGACGCCGCATCGACCAGCAGCGCAGCGCAGCGGCAGCGGCAGCGGCAGCCGCGCGTGCAAGCGCCGATACGCCCACCGCCCACGCCCCCGCACGGAGAGATACCCCGGCGCCATAAAAACCACGACTGAGTTTGTGAAACAGGCTCGTCAAATTACTGTCAACACGACAAACGCGCATTTACACGACTCCGGCCAACGAGCAACGAGCGCGAGCGAGAGTCCTTCGATGCGCGCACACGACCCTGGAACCTCGATGTGGGTCACCGCTTACAAAAGCGCCCAAGACGACAACGGAGCGCGTCCCCGCGATAAACGCGGTCTCTCAAAGCGATCGATCGAACGGAGCGTCCGTTGGAAGAAACACGCGGTAAACATTATAATTCAATTAGGTAGTTAGTAATTTGAGCGCCGCGGCCGCGAATTTCCGAGCAATAAATCAGGAAACGAAACAAAGAGGAGGAGAAGAAAGCAAGGCTCTCATTAGAGAACGGCCCCGCGCAGATCTCCGATCTGCAACCGCACGCGCCACAGCCCGGGGCGGAGGCAGCTGCGTTTGTGGGCCCCTGGGGCAGCGTAGCCCACGCGCCGACGGGGGAGGTTGCCTGTAGTACGATTTTTGTAACTCTGCCCCTCAAGCCCCTTCGGTCACGATGGAATATCACACGGCATTTCGCGGCTGTCTTGGTTGTGCCGCTAGAAGTCGCATGATCGCAAGCACTGGTTGATATGGTCGCGATACGACGGTACGACTGAGAACGTCGCGAAATATCGTGACGTATTCCATCTTGAAGACAGACCTTCAGGGGCAAAGTTAAAGAAAATCGCAGTACAGAAAAATTGCGAGGCCCAAACAGGACGACACGAGGAAAGGGTGGAAGAGCACGAACTAGATAGATTGAGGTTTATGTCTTGCCGGATGGAGTCATCTCCGAAGATAACTTTATTTATTATAGTACAGAGCGTATCAACGACAACAGCTGTTACATTAAAATAAGGAAATAACGCTGGTTGCTATGTGGTGTATACCGTAAAATATTGATGAATGTATGAAGTCATAAGTAGAATCTATTAGTTCCGTATGACTAGAAAGTCCTTTATTAGTCAATATTTCTAACACAACAGCGAGAGGCGATGCCTACAAGGATTGCGAGGCCCTAACAAGACGATGACGAGGGTGGAAAAGCATGAAAAGGAAGGGGGAAGTCGTGGAAAGAAAGAGGATAACGATGGACGAAACGAACGCCAAAGGCTGGGCACCGAAGCGCAGCGACGGAGATGGCGAAAGGGATTGTTTAAGGCGGCTCCACACATTCGGCATTCGTCGGGCAGCGAGCTACTGCTCGCCCAATCCCGAACAGCTGACGTGTTCAGCGAATGGTCGCTTCCTTTGATGTGTCCAAAAGACCGACACGCGGTGGCTATGGCGAGCACAGAATGTTCGTCACTTCGCAATTAGCAAGCAACTCATTCACACTACTTGACATTCGGCGAACGGTTGCTCGGCACTCGCCGAATAACGAATGTGTGGAGTCTCCTTAAGAAGAATTGCGAGGCCTCAACAGAACGACACATGAATGAAGGCAAGGGTGGAATAGCACGAACAGCGAGCGTTGACGCCTAGAATAATCGCTAGGCCCTAACACGACGAAACAGTAACGAAGGCAAGGGTGGAAGAGCACGAACGGCGAGGGAAAGTGTGGGAAGAAACAGGTTGAAGATGGAGGAAACGAGCAAGAAAGGCAGGGCTGCGGCGAGGCGGTGACGGCGAGAGCGGTTGCTTAAAAGAATGACGAGGCCCAAACAGGATGTAAATCATGAGTAGAATCTATTAGTTCGCTATTACTAGAAAGTCCTTTAGTAGTCAATTTTTCAAACTGATCAGAGAGAGGACACGCCCAGAAGAACTGCGAGGCTCCATGAACAACAACGACGGCAAGGGTGCAAGAGAGCACGAACAGCGAGGAGGCAAAGCGGAAAACGAAGACGGAGGAAGCGAGCGAGAAAGGCAGGGCGCGAAGCCCGGTGAGCGCGGCACCGATGACGGAAGAGGCGGCCGGAACTCCACGCTCCTTTCAGCCCCCCCCCCCCTCCACCCCCCCTCGCGTCGTCCGCCGCGTATTCATCCGGCCGCGGGAGGAGCGATTGCCCGG